>JARHUK010003682.1:17892-68936 GCA_031001725.1 Pseudopyricularia javanii | reverse complement strand
CCCGCCCCCCCCTGCTGCGCTTGTATGCAGGCCAAGCCACACATTTCCATTTTGGCCACACCTCTACAACCGCCCGTCAGCTTGGTCTCCCAATAATCCTTGTTTGAGGTTTAATTTTGGCTCACCGTGGAGGCTTGTCACATTTCCATTTCCGTTACCTCTCTCTCTTATTTTTCCTCTTGTCAGCGCAGTGTAGCCCTATAACCATCCGCGTTCATCACCCTCTGCACAACCGACCATTTTCACGTTGGCATTTGCACTGACCCTTTCAATCATCTCTATTCAGATCTGATACCGCTTTCCGTAATCTTCACATTGTTACTCCTCCAAAAAACTTTGCTTGTCTCACTCATTGTACTTGTATCACTTGCCGACGCACAAGAGCCATAACATCATCTTACCCGACCTAACACCATCTAGTACATGCAGCCAAGATGACAAGACGACCTCTGGACTTTCTCCCTGTGGTTCTTGCGACTATCTCATTCGTCTTTTTGCTGCTTATTCTTCTCGGCGGCATCGGAAATGGCCTCGCTGATATCTTCTTTCTCAAGGTAAATTTGGTCTTCACACAAACCCCTTTTTCTATGGTCCTTCCACTAAATGACACGCCGCCAGATCGACACCTCTGCCCTTAAGCTACCTTCTCTTCTTAGTAACTTCGACGTGCTGAAGGGCATCTCTAGCATCAGCGGCTCTGACCTTGTCGGCGGCGACCTCACGGCCTCCGCCCTGGGCCTGGCGAGCGAGTATACGATATCGCTGCTGACCTTCTGTGCGCGGACTTCCGCAGGCCCGTCGTGCTCGTCCCCCCGTGTCACTTTTTGGTTCGACCCGGGTCGTGAATTGCGCCTTGACAACATCCTGCTGGGCAAGCAGTATGGGCCCGGCTACACGTCCGCGCTCTCGAGCTACGAAAATATTGCTACTTGTCTGCTCCCCGGGGCGCTGGTCTTCTGCACCCTAGCAAGCGGTGTGGTTGCTATCCTCTCCGCACTCGCTGGTTGCAGTATTGCCAAGACCGTGACTTCCCGGGCCGCCGTCGTGGTCTCTGCGCTCAATGCTCTGGTGTTGCTCATTGCCAACGCGGCGGCGGCTCACGTCTTTCGCGTTCTTAACGGCGAGTTCAACTCCGACCTTGGTCAGCACGGTCTGTCGTCTTCCCTCGGCGTGGCGCCGTTTGCACTTGGCTGGCTTGCGCTTCTCCTTACCATCGGCGCACTGGCTGTGCTGTGCATTCAGCTCAAGGCATTGATTGCCGACGAGCGCTTGAGCCGGGGGCTGCGGGCCCTGAACCTGGGCAAGACTGAGGAGAAGACATCTGCCGTTGGCGGCGAGAGCGGTGCTGCGCCGCACAGGATGGGCGGATTCCTGTCCCGCATCCCCGGGTTGAGCAGACACAAGTACGTTCAGGTTGAGGAGCAGCAGGGGCAGCGACAGCAGATGCTGGGCCGTCAAGGGTTTGTGGGAGCGCAGCGCGGCGGTGCTGATGATTGGATGGTTGAGGATGAGTACTCTTCGCAGAGATACAGTGACCGTAGTGGTGGAGATGGCATCGCAATGAGGAGTCTGAGTTCGAGCCCACCGGCGCGCAACCTAGGTACCACGGCCTATGAACCGTACGGAATGGCTCGTTAGTATTACGAAGCATGAAAGATGGGGGACCGGGGTTTTGCTGGATTTCTGTTCATTTTCTGTATATTACAAGCGTGTTGTTCTTTTCTGTAATATCATATTGCAACCAGTGGTTAAAGTCGATCTGCGCATTGTCAGGCAGTGTTTACTCTTGCGTCCTGTTTGCAACACGATCCATCCCATCGAGACTTTGGACGTCCGCCCGATGGCCTTGTAATCTTGAGGTCAAAGGCACAGCATAGCGGCGCCTTGGATCTCTTTCAA
Source organism: Pseudopyricularia javanii (assembly GCA_031001725.1). Classification (NCBI taxonomy): domain Eukaryota; kingdom Fungi; phylum Ascomycota; class Sordariomycetes; order Magnaporthales; family Pyriculariaceae; genus Pseudopyricularia; species Pseudopyricularia javanii. The sequence goes on along the minus strand of JARHUK010003682.1, from coordinate 67,037 downwards.
GCAACTTGCGAGACCAAATACAGGCGTGCCGCCGATGGTGAGTGTACAAAGAAAAGCTGGTAGCGGTAAATGGGGTCAAGTTCAACGGTGGATCGTCCGCATGGGCCGTGCCGACTATATTAGAAATTGCTACACACTATATCGGACTCGGTGGACCAGTAGGCTTAGGACGTGGAGATACTAATGGACGGCAGGGATTGCGTGTTGCCTTGGGGTTTATGGTGCCCTCCCAGGTGGGACTTTTGCTTCTTGGCCGCTTAAGTATTGTACTGTACCTTTGGGAGCTTACTGACAGGCCGATAATCCCCGTGGCGAGTCTCAAAATTGGCTCGCTTCTACTATATATGTAGACATCTTACTCAGCGACATCCACCCCTTTCCAGTTACGTGGTTCGTTTCTCGGAATGAGGGGTAACTGTTTAGCTCGTTTGCCAGAGGAGAAGAAGTAATTGGAGATGTGGGCGGGGGATGACCACCCACGGTCAGCTCTCATGAACTATCAACCGCCCCCATCATAAACCCTTTGTCAGACTCTGAACTTAACCCAAGGGAGCCTTCTGCCATCTCAATGCATTGCCGCTCTCTTGCTCAAGAGACATCATACACGGGTTCAAAATGAGTAATTAGCACGAGGACTGGTGTGATACAGACGCGCCGCCGGTTCTCATCGTGCATCCTGGCGGGAATCCGCGTTGCGAAAACTGCCAAAAATCACCCGATATCGACACGCTGAGAGCTAGAATCGCAGCGACGTACTCGCCAATCAAGCCTCCACCTGACGAGCCGCCAGGAGAGCTGAGTCTGTTCTGGCCCCCGACAGTGCCATATGTCGAGGCATCATGTGGTCAGGGGTCGCAAGACCTATTACCCAGAACACTGAAGATGACCACGGGCGTCCAAGCTGCATCAGAGCCAGCACGGAGTCAAAAGATGCATGAAAGTCCTTCGTCACTGGTGTATGGTCATCGTCTCGAGTCAGATGAGTTCCGCCTTGTGGTTCTTGGGCCAAGTGACAACGACAACGACCCGGTACATGTAACTATCGAGATACATCGTGATGATGACTGCCCCGAGTACGAGGCAGTGTCATACGCATGGGGCGGCGAGGAAGACGACGCAACCCCTTGCAAGCCGGTCTATATCGGCCCGAGATGGCATGTGATGTTCCAAACCAAGAACTGCGACGCCATGCTTAGACATCTCCGACCGGAACGAGGTATCAGGATGCTCTGGGTGGACACACTCTGCATCAACCAGGAAGATTTAGAAGATCGAGCTACCCAGGTTGCGAAAATGGGCAGTGTATATGGCAACTCGCGCCGGGTTGTGGTCTTTCTCGGCCCAGAAATCATCACCCCGCTTCCACCAAGAGCAAAGTATCCTGCTAGGCGCGGCCTCGAGATCCTAGCGAAGGACTCAAACGAACACAAGGGCAGGGACCTACGTTCTGTCCTAAATAGGAGGTACTTTAGTCGCATATGGATGGTCCAGGAGCTGTTGCTACCTCGGGAACTGCTCATCCGCATCTGGGATACGGATTACATCGCCACCAGCAGCTTGAAATCCTTGCTCGCAAACCAGGACCGCGACTGGAACTGGGACACCACAGCTGCTCCATGGCTAAGCAAAATGTTGCAAGGCTCTGGATCGGACGCCGCAGGCCTTTTGAAGCTTGCAGCCGGATGCGCGGCTTCAGACCCGCGGGATCTAGTGTTTGGTCTTTTGGGGTTGCTCCCTAATAATTGGGGACTCAAGGCAAATTACTCACTTAGCGCAAAGCATGTACACATTGGATTTTTGGGCCACTGTCTCTTACATTGCAAAGACACCAAGGTCTTTCAGTTTGCCGGACGGCGAGACTTGAATTTGCTGCCATCTTGGACACATCCCATCGGCGCGGGAAGCCGTGGCGCAATATGGCTGGAGCTCCATCCCGATTATCCTCAAGGAGAGATACTACCTGGACCCAGCCACGAAAGAGACGCACCCGATTCTGGCAATGACGATTCAGAGGAAGAGAACACGGAGAAGGACTTTCGTTTCCCGGTAAGCCAAGAGAACCTCAAGATCCCCGAGGACCTTGTTTGGTGGAACTCAGCCACGATCGACCCTAAAAACGGCTCCTTAACCATCAAGCTGGTTCATTTCATGCCCATATTGACCCTCCCCGACGTTCTGGTCCATGATGACGGATTTACCCTGTACACTTTTGGTCCTTCTGAAGGCGACTATGTCCGGATGGATCGAATCCTCGATGGCTATGACGATGACGAAGGCAGAATGGACATTGGCATCGATCCTACACAGATCGTGTTTAAGGGAACAAGATTGATTTGCCAAACAGCAACAGATAAAACTCCCATCGACTTCATTCCCGGCCGCGACCATATTTTTCTGCTCAGCTCACCAAAATCACAACTAATACCATTGGTGTTGCGGGAGACGACATCACCGCATACCAAAGGCTACCGTCTTGTTTCGTGTGGCCATCGACTGGACATGATGTTCGTCTTCAATTCTGAAGAAGAGTTCCAGAGCCACAAATTCATAAGGCGGTTTGGACTGGTCAGCGAGACACTGTCTAACTTGCTGCATGGAGTCAGAGTAAGGGCAAATATTAGGTCTATTGTTGAAGGGATTTTTCAAACCACCAAGGAGCCCTGGCAGTATATGAAAGGGAAGACCTCAACATCTCTTATTTCGACCCACGACCAGCGCCGCCTTGAAAACAAGTACAGGTTGGGTGCACAAGAGCCCGCACGCTTCCGTGTGGATGACTTGCTAGATGAGGAATGGTCCCCGCCCCACGATTTTCCTGCTGCGCCAGACTGGCCGCAAGAGATCGTGGACGCTTGCCAGATTGATGGCGGCGTGTACGAGGTGACCATCTTTTAGCTTCGACTTATTCGGGGTTCCAGAACGTTATGCGTACTTCATAGTATTGGTTGGGTCTGATATATGTGTATAGTCTCCAGAATAGATATCGACTTATGGCAACGCCCTTGGCTCCAGTCAACGCTAACGAGACCCACCGCCATTGCTGTAATAGCTTGCACTCTCGCCTCTAGCTGAGCTAGATCCTGAGTTGTGGTCCTGGTCATCACCTCGGCCATCGTATCTCCGACCGCCGTGCGAGCCGCCCGTCATATAGTTGTCGTCCCTGCGGCTCGATCCGTACCCAGAAGAGCTGTTCCCAGACTCCCCGTATGACTGGTGGCTGCCATATGACTGGCTTTGGCCATACGATGATGAAGTATGACTACCATAAGACGGGTTCTGTCCGTACGACGAGCCTCCATGCTGTGGGTGGGAATGCTGAGACATGTGTGATGAGCTCTCGTAATCTTGACGGCCACCATATGGAGGCATATGGCTGTGCGACGAGGTTTGATGGCTTCCGTATGACGGTTTTTGTCCGTAAGAGGATCCATCGTGCTGGGGATGGAAATGCTGAGAGGTATGTGACGAGCTTCCGTATTCTTGTCGACCGTTATATGACGAGCTCTGGCCATACGAGGGTGAGTGCTGGGTATGATACGGAGGGTTCTGCCCATATGATGATCCACCATGCTGAGAGCCCGAATGCCCAGATGTATACGATGAGCTTCCGTGGTCTTGACGGCCACTGAATCCGGGATTGCTGTGAGATGAAGAGTGGGTGCCGTAATCCTGGTGCCCGCCATTGTAACTGCCCGAGGAATGGGTGTTGTTGCTCTCACTCTTCTTATCATTGTCCTTGCTACCGCCGCCAAGTATACCGCCAAGGGCAGAAGCAGCAACACCAAGCAAGCCTCCCGGCCCATCGTCCTTCTTGCTGCCGCCTTGATTAGCAAAGTTGCCAACGGCCCCAGTCACGCTTGCGACAATCGCGTCAGCTGCCTGCGTGGCGATCTTGTCCTCCCACGTCTCCTTCTTTTTCTTTCCGCTGCCGTGATTGTGGCTCATCTCGAGGTGGCCGAGGCACCCCGCTCCGTGACCAGTGTCGTACTCCCCTTCCTTATGGTTCTCATGGTTCTGCACGCCATTCCTGCTGAGGCGACGGAGGTAGTCACGCTGCTGGTCTTGGCCCATCCTGTTCCACCAGTCCTCGACGGAGCGGAAGAAAATTTGGCGGCCCTCTGAGGCGCCATCATGGCCAAGTGAGCGCTGCGCCGGATGGTGCAGCACGCCGTAGATGATTCGGTTCACGGTACGACCGATGTCTATTGATGTATCGTCCATTGCTTGCATCAATTGGGGGACCACCCACTTGACCATCTCTGCTGCGGTCTTGCCGGCAGGTTCGTTGAGAAGCTAGTGCGTGTTGTTAGCCAGACATGCAATCAGCGTGGTTGGAGATACAGCAAAAGGATGCATACGTTGGTAAAATGGTCTTTGGACAGCATAGAATGTGTAGGATCGCTAGACCTGTCGTCGCGGAATACAATAAACTGATCCCGTTTGCTGCTCTCCACTATGCCGGCGGAGGCTGTGTTCATCTCATTCTGGATCTGCTGGAGGACAGGGACAACAAAAGGCGCGATTTGCATCATGACAAAACCGTTGAGCTGGTCCTCGAGCTGCTCGACGATCTTGGGCAGCACAGGGATGCTAGGCAGGGCATCCGAGATGATCTTCATAATGCGATCGTGCCACTCGATGACCGGCACGATTTGCTTGAAGATATTGGTGACCCACTTGGTGATCTCCTCCGGCTCGCGATGAGGCTGGACAGAGAGGTTTTGCATTTGGGCCTGGCTACAGTCGGACTGTATCTGGTCAATTTTCCCCGACTGGCTCTCCCCGCCAAACAGTGAATCCGGGAGCAGTTTGAAGAGGTTTTTCAGGACGCTGGTGTCGTTCTTTTTGTTGTCCTGTAGCAGACCTTCAAGCTCCTGCATCTCGTTCTGTTTGAGCTTGTCAGAAACCTCACCAAAGACACTGTGGAAAAAGTCGACCTCGCCAAAGCTCCCGGTGACGACGGGATACACTTCACGTCGAGACCCCTGGATATGGAGCTTGGTGTCTCGGCCTGTGTGGGGGAAGACATTGTCATGTCCCATCTCGATGAGGACCAGCTCGACATAGTTACTATGCGCGTAGAAGTCCTCGAGGCAGTGCATTGCGGTACCCATCAGACGCATGGACTCGAAAAGCTCTTCGTCACGACCACTTCGAGCATGTGACCTGCCTAGATCAATGCAACGACCCAAGAGTTGGCGCAAGAGGCCAGCCGAGGTTTCGATTCCTGCGTGCTCGTTGGCGATGTAGTTCTTCATCCCGCTGTCTGGATCCACGGACAGCTCACGGCGTTCGTCCACGGGCCCGCGAAGGCCCTTGAAGAAGCGCTGGGGGTTCTCGCCGTCGCCATAGCCCTTGGGGTTGTCAATGTGCTCTTCTGGTCTGGCACAGGCGTTGGTGTTAGTCAATGGAGCCAAGATGTACACTCCCAGTTCATATTTACCGGTAACAACCCAGACGCTCGCGGGTAACTTCGAACTCCTTGGAGCCGAAACCAAAATTCATAAAGGCCAGGATAGCAACTGTTAAGTTTCAGCGCCGTTCTTCAAAGAGCATCAAACAGAGTTTGCCCTCCACAAGAACAAAAAAACTCACCCACGAGCTGAATGGCTTCATACGAGACACTCTTGATAGTTCCCAGATCGATGGCCTGGGAGTAGTCTCTCAGCCAATTGCCGAAGTAGACACGGGACACAGCCATCTTGTTGAACTTTTTGCTCTTCTTATTCATGGCGCGGGCCATGATGATGCCTAGGAGCGCATCCTCAATGTCGCCATGCCTCCAGTTGATTGGAAAGTGAGGTCAGTCTCAAAGAAAGGACTGGTGGGATCCACACTTGCAAGGAAAATGGGAATAGTGAGAACGAACTCCCTTCGATGGGCGATTTGCTACTAATGTTGCCCGCTCCAAATGCATATGCCGGCTTAACCCAGCACAAGAGAATAAAAAGGCCCACCACAAAGGTGGTTGTGCGCGAGTCCATCATCTTGTCAAGGCCTGGTTGGTGGTGGTTCGTTCATGTGCTAGTCCAATGGTTCTAGATCTGGCCAGGACGAGGGGAGAGACAGAACCCCTAAGCCTAATCTTTATACCAATTTGACCATCTACAAAACCAAGGAACAAAAGGCTCGGCTTTGATGCCCACAGGACTGGAGAAACGGTGTACCCGAGGAACAAGCAATGAGCTCACGTCATTTTCGTCATCTTTGCCGGGTTGCCAAGAATTCCAGCTGGGCTTTTCGCCCTCGATTCGGTATCGGAACGGCTAAGCCGGCACGATGGATCACGATAGCAACTAAGTTAATCCAGCACCGCCAAGAACATGCCAAAGCTGCCAAAATCCTGCCTAGCTAATCCGGTTTCCGGTTACGAGTGAGAAAATCAGAATCACATATAGTTCCCAGCTTTGGCAAAGGCTTTCCATATACCTAGTTCATAAATCGCGACAGTGATAGGGCCGAATCTTTCAGCGGGCACCGGCCGATGCTCCGGGTCGGCCGGTGCGAAAGCCCCATACTCCCGGGCCGCGCGTCGGCTATGGTGCATACGAGGTTACTATGCATGACCAGGTGCCCCTATTTCCTATTTGAGGCTGATGGCACACATGCGCTATTTGCCAACAGAATACAAGGGCCAAGCTGCTGAATATTGACCAGTGCAGCTATTCACCTAGGATATATGTGAGGCTGTTTCCGAGATTTACGCCAGTCCATGCCTTTTACCGCGGAACCCCTTCGCCATCGGAATGCTAATCAGACTGCCCCCAGAAAGCTTGTTTAAAAGCTAATCTGCTGGGTATGTCAGTCTTGCGAAATGTTGCTCTACAAAATCGTCACCGGTCTTAGTTCTGTCTGGGCTATTCGCCATTACATGCGTAGTTTTGATTCTTCAATGATCTCGGTGCAGCCACGACCTTTAGTGTCAGAAATAAGTGGCTACAACCATGTCTTGGCGCTGCATAACACCTCGCTAAAGCACTCGGAATCCTTCATTCGGCAAAACTTTGGCAGAGAGCGGACGCGGAGCAACCCGCAGCGGTAGACGGTGTAGAAACCATGTGACCTGGATGCAGAACTCTGCACTCAGCTCACCTCTGTCTTTTCTTCCGGTCCCTTCGCCCACAGATCATCGTAATGACTACTGGGCAACCTCTGCTAGACGGACGCGCATCTCATGCCATGGGTTCGCCATCTCGGCCGCCAGAATGCGAGGGGTTCCGCATTGCAGTTTTATGCGTCCTCTCGCTTGAAGCAGAAGCGGTTGATCTTCTGTTCGACGAGGTTTACAACACCACTTTTGCCGGCAAAGACGGCAACTTATACAAGACAGGTCGCATCGCTGGTTGTGATGTCGTGCGTCTCGTTTTGTCAGGCACAGCCCCCACCACAACCTTGGCGGGGTTGCGATCAAGCTTTCCAAACATCGACTTGACGCTACTCGTTGGTGTGTGCCGCGGCTTACCCGAGATCAGTAGAGGCAGCAGACAACATGTCTATATGGGGGACGTCGTCGTCAGCGAAAGAATAATCGACCTGAACCCAAACAGTCCACGCACCGAAGCTGACCAGGGGCTGGGCCGAGGGCATGAACACATCCGCTCCCTTCTTGAAGGTCTCTGTGCCTCCGCTGGTACAAATTTCCTGCGGATAGTGGCGGCAGAAAACCTGGCCAAGCTGCAAGCCCGAGCCAATCAACAAGGGCGAGACAGATATATATCTCCTCCCGACACCGCTGACATGATATTCCACCGCGACTATGAACACAAACACCGCAGCGGCTGTTATGCTTGCCTTAACGGGCAATTCTGTCAAGAAGCTTACAATACCACTTGCGAAGAGCTTCACTGCAATCAGAATCTTCGCATGGTCAGGGTGGGCAGGAAGGAGGAACGAACTGCTGACCGTTTGCCCCAGACGTTTATGGGCAGGGTAGCGTCTGGCAACACGGTATTGAAGTCGGGCAGACACCGCGATGAGATGGCCGACATTTATGACGTGGTTACATTTGAGATGGAGGGAGTCGGCGGTTGTGATGGCACACCACATGTTTTTGTCAAGGGGATATGCGACTATGCCGATGGTCACAGGAGCAACCAGTGGCATCATTTCGCCGCAGCAACAGCTGCCTCGGTGGCTGTGGCAATTATTCACCAACTTATCGACGACAAAGAGTCCACTCTCTCCCAGCTGAGCGTCAACACGCCCATAATCACGCAGCTCGTCGATATCGGAAGAGAGCCAAATCAGCTCAATCATGCAAAGTTCCGTCATTTTATCGAGAAACTCCAGTGTCTTCAGCCGAGTGGCAAGAGGCTGCACCGTGTGTCAATAAACGCATACTCTGAGCTCAAATACGTTGCATTGTCATATACTTGGGGCAGTTCCAAGTATGAGAACCCGGAAGCCGGCAACTACCTGGTCGAAAATTGGGATAATAACAGCTTCGAGCCCTCAAACGTACGCAACTGCATTCTCGACCGCGTGATTCACTACATGCAGATTACAGGCGTTGAGTTCCTCTGGGTCGACGCGCACTGCATCCGTCAAAACTCATGCGGCTCCAAAGGCTGCACCCATTTCCGTTGCGCCAACAAACGAAGTGCCCTGCAGGCCATGGATTTGGTGTACCAGCAGAGTCTCCATCCCATCGCGCTGCTTGGTTGGAAGCTTACGACGAACTCAGAGCTGCATCTACTTTCACAAATAATGTCCGGTGGTCTTGTTGAAGGCAAAGGAAACGAGTTCAGCCTCTCGTTATCGACCCCTATGGAAGAGGTGCATGCGGCCTTGTCGCTTCTTTCTGAAATCACGAGTGACATATGGTGGGGACGCGCGTGGACCTTCCAGGAGAGATATCGCGGTGGCTTGCGCATGAAGCTGTTGATCAGTGACTGTCGCCCGCCTGGATCACAAAAGTTAGCAGACAGGAAGTTTGGCAACATCCCGGGCGAACTATCTATGTGGGCAGTCAAGTTCTCTAAAGAGGCAACACGCTTCTGTCTGGCGCTTAGGAAAATCAACATGGATAAGGCGACAGAGCTGAGGGTCGACAGAATACTACAAGCAGCTGGACGATACGAGTTCTTGCTACCTAAGACAAGTCCAATGACACCGACTGTGGTTTCCGATATCCAGAGCCGTGATCTCCAAAACCCGTGGGACCGACTTTCTATTGTCGCCAACTGTTGTCGATACCCGATACGACTGGACCACGAAAAGCTAGGCCAGCAAAAGCACAGTCTCAGTCTTTCGGTCCTGGCCATGTGTCTACTCAACGGCGAAATCCTAGACAACGGCAATCATGGTACTAATTCGGCTTCTAGCTTGAGCACATCTGAAGTTCTCGGGAAGGTTATTTTTAAGAGATTTGAGGCCCCCACGGACGAGACCGCACGCCTTACCTTCAACAAAAGCTGCAGGCTGAGTGAAGTGAGCCTCAATAGCTGTGGTATTGTCACAAAGGGTCACTTGTGGGAACTGGGGCAGATCATATATACCGAAAGCTTGCCCAAAGATCTACCATGGGTCAAGAAACCACGCGGTCAGTGGTGTTTAGAGTTGACACAGCGGAAACGCTTACAACAGTTGGCTATGTATCTGGAAGATAATGGTCACAGGCAACTCGCCCACGAAATGTACAGATATCTCGATATGGACGCCGAGAGAAGCCATGAAGAAGTTTTTGATTCATTTACGGCCTGGCATCTTTACCGCATGGCAAATGAGCTGGCGACAGCAATTGGAACACAAAGACGACTGATACTGGGGCGAATCTGGGATCAGACGAGACAAATGCAACCATACAGCGCAATATTCACTTTGCCAAACCCAGTGCAGGATTACTCTCCACCACCAAGCTTTGTCTTCACATCTATGCGACAGGGGGATCAGGGCTCGAGAACGATTGACGCCAATGACACCGACTGTTTTGCCTCTCTTGGGGTTGAGCTTGGATTCCTACCTCAGAGTAACACACCTCGGCTCCAAATTCGGAATTGGATCCTTGGATTGTGCTTTTTTGAGGGCTATCCGCGGAGCGAGGTGGTGTTTACTTGGCCGGAGGCTTTGCAGAGATGACATTGGACATGAGGAACAAGTGCAAGTGTGAGAAAAGGCGGAATGGTTTCTCCAGAGCTAAATGTGAACAATTTATTGGAGGGCCTAGATATACCGTCCCAAGCGTACAGGTCAACTACAGGGAACTCGAAAGGAATCATTTATCGTGAATAGAATCGTTATTTATACATAGGAGTGTGAAGCCACAACCGCTGAATCCCTCATGTTAACCTCCAAGTCACATCGCCAATTTGCCGCGTAAATTATTGTAAGGCAGACAGGTATTCAATAAGTTTTGCTTCACCTTTTATGACCTTTGTGCGTAAGGGTGAGCCGCAATATCAAGACATCCCAAAACACCGTCACTACTGAATACATGATCATCTGAATAAGATACTAGGACGTTAGCAGTGTCAAAAAGGGTACAGGAAGTCATTTTTCAACTTACTCAGGTCTACTTTAGACTCCCTCTTCCCCAGTTCTGGTCGGAACTGGTCAAAGCAAGAGCAGGTCAGCTGCCCGGATGCTGCATCTACCGTGCAGCTATTCTCGCAAGGTACACAATGTCTAAATTGCCCGGTATTGAAAGCCATGGTTAGCAACAGGTCCCAAGACTCAAGGAGAAAAGCACAGATGGTTGCCACTTACCCAGAAGCAGCTACCGGTACGGACTTCTCCCTCCATGTGAAGTCAAGCGTCGTCTCGTTGACAAAGAGACATTGGCCTAGAGGCAGCATAGTGTCCTTCATATGGCCGCCGTCGCCCTTTTTGCCCGTTACCGAGCAGGCAGCGATGAGCTGGCAGCCGCCATAGACCTGGAAACTGGTGCAGGCGTCGGTGATATTGAGCTTCTCGGCTGCCTCAGCCTTGATCGTCTTTGCCCTTGTAAACCGTGACGCCGACACCGAGGCCGCGGCGGCTATGAGAATAGTAGCTAGCATGGTATGTTCTGGCTTCTGCTGGTATTCTTTTGGTTGAATTTTTTCGCAATGGTATGTTTCTTTTCCAAATGACAGAGGTAGCGTGGCACGGAAGGAAGAAAGCACTGGTTCTTTAGGGAAGCGTTGATCGTCATGGGACAGCGTGGGACGGAAAGGTCGTCAATATATGGAAAATCCAACCACGGAATGTGGTTGTCAGGGTGGCTAGCGGTCGGACTCGAACGCCTGATCAAGCCACGCCTTGGCCTCCTGTCAGTTCCTGCATGGTTTAGGCGTTCGGACGGTAGGCGGTTGATCGCATGAGAAGAAGACGGCCCTACGGAGTAGAGAGGGAGAAAAGACTGCTAGCGCGCGAAACAAGTAAATGTTTAGCTCGCCTGCCTCCCAATATTAGCGTCAAAGTCATTGGCCAAACCAGGTTGCCAAGGGGGTTTACACGTGTACAATCGTATGCATGGTCTCTCTTCTCACTATGCGCCAAAAAGCAATATGCCACAAGGGCTTCTTGTTTATCGCATGCCCAGCCAGCCCAATGCCAGGCAACCGGATTACCCCGGCGCAATACCGTAGGCGATAATCGCATGGGACGAACGATTCAGCCCGAGGCTTGACCGGTCCAGCCCTACCCCCATGATCCTGCCGTCATCCAATGTTCTGGTGTTTGATCGGATCGCTCTGGACCGTCCTTGGCAGCTGTCACAGGCCAACGCACGGAAAACCGAGACATGAGAGGGCGACATGCTTTTAGACAACGCCCTTCTTGACGATTTTTTCAAATGCAGCCCTCGGTCTAACCGCGACTCGCATGCGACGAGGGCAAAATCAACCGAGCTGCCAAAGACTTGCGACATGAGCGTCCCCATGGATTTTATCACCGCGCAACGACTGTAGTTTGAGGCGTACCACTTTGACGTTATTCCCCGGATACGTCACAACTCGGCGCTCATCCATTGCCAAAGACACCGGCGTCTTGGCTCGCACATTCCAGAAGCCCAAGGATACCCCACGATAACTGCCTACATCAGCTTCGTCGAAGCCGTATCCGGATGTGACGGCAACAAGCACAGCCTCAAATTGTTGCACTCAAAAAATGGATGCCACTCCGGGGCTGAGTGAGACCCATTGGTGCTGACTGATGACATCTCCAAGCAGCCCTTACACGAATTTTGGAGGCTCCACGTTCCTAGATGCCAAGCCGCATGCGAGGATGACTGCAGCTTTTGCATACGCGGGGAAGATATCCCGCTAGGGGCGATTGGTGGAAATCCACCGGCAAAATTCGAAAATCATGTCCGGCGACGCGATCCGAGCCGTGATTTTTCCACGCCGACAGCGGTGAAGAAGGAGAAATTGCCCCCCTCAAGATCCACCATGACAGCGTCTATAAAATGACCATGCCGCGCGCAAGTTGAGGGGCAGAACCTCGCGGAGAAATCTCCCCCTCCACGCAACTGTTCCCGCCCATCATGAAGTTCTCCGGTGCCGCTGCGGCTCTCCTGGTGGCTGGCGCATCGTCCGCCGCCGTCGCCACTCCCAGCCAGAGCTCCACTGAGCCCGTGACGGCCCCTTACGCAGCGCGCATGGCGGACTCGTGGATCCGCCTCAACAACGAGCAGCAGCGGGCGGCGTGGTACGGGCGTGCGGCGCTGTACACGGGTTACGAGGCCGTCATCGAGCGCACGGGCAACGCGACGCTGCTGGATTGGTACCGGGCGCGGATGGACGGCGACATTGTGCGCGAAGATGGTACCATTATCGACTGGCGGCCAACGCACTACTCGATGGACGACTACCGCATCGGCCACAACATCCTGTACTGGTACGAGCGTACCGGTGAGGACAAGTACAGAATCGCGGCCGACACGGTGCGGGCCATGCTTGCGAGCCACCCGCAGACACCGACGGGGGGCTTCTGGCATAGGGACGTCGTCTACTCGAACCAGATGTGGCTGGACGGCATCTATATGGCCGATACGTTTTATGCGCGCTACACCAAGCTGTTTCAGCCCGAAAACCAAACCGCGTGGGGTAAGTGATGGTCTTTCTCCATGTTTGTGGGGACTGTGTTTTAACGCATAATTTACGTTTCCAGATCACGTCGTCCTGCAGTGGGACAAGATCGAAGCGGTGACCCGAAACCACTCAACCAACCTTTTGGTTCATGGTTTCGACGAGTCCAAAACCGCAGTCTGGGCCGATCCGGTCACGGGCGCGGCGCCCCTCGTCTGGAACCGTGCGGTTGGATGGTACATCTGGTCGCTTATCGAGGTCTTGGACCTTTTCCCGCAGTCGCATCCGGGTTATGAGCGCCTGTTAACCTACTACAAGACTTTGTCCGAGGGTCTTCTACGCGCCCAGGACCCCGTCTCGCACGGTTGGTGGCTCATCATGAGCGAACCATACCCCGGGGTCGAAGGCAACTACTTTGAGAGCTCGGCTGCGGCCATGTTCACCCTCGGCTGGCTTGTCGGGCTGAGGAAAGGGTGGCTTCCCGAGGACCAGTACCTGGAGGCGGCGACCAAGGCGTACTCGCACCTGATCAACGACTTTGTAACTGAGAACCCGGACGGGACCATCACCTGGGAGAAGACTGTTGAGGTCGGGTCGCTGGGTAGCAACGGCACGTTTGAAGTAAGTACTGAAGTCATCTCTAGATACGGGGGGAAACAGCGTCGGGAATATTAGTTCGCCCGAACTATAGTGACCTCAGCGGTGGCTAATTTCGTACGATTTGCAGTACTATATCGGTATTCCTGTTGTCCAGCACGACACCCGCGGCGTTGGTCCGTTCCTCCTCGCTGCCGTGGAGTGGGAACAACGCAACAACATCGAGTCGTAAGATGTCGTTGGCACTGACGAGTAACAAAAAGACTTGGCCACTGGGTTTCATATGAGCGGGTGGGGACCGGAGCACTTAATCCGCCGAAAGCCCGAAAGTGATAATGTTATGCTGTTGGGTGGAGAAGGTCGGAACGATGTTGCAATCCGCTGGGTCGTTTTAGGGGCTCATATCCTGCTCAAATGTTTGCCCAGTAACTTCCAAGGCTACCCATGAAAAGCTTATGATGGAAGCGCACCAATATGGCGGCATTTCCCGCACCACTTTCCCCTCGATGTTGCCCCCAAGGGATTCTGCCCAGTTTGAGTAATAACAATGTTACATATCTGAGCTGGATGGTAACACCCGATGTATACGTACTGTAGCAATCACTACTGTAGCAATCACTACTATAGTAATCCCATCAGCTGATTGTTAATTATTGCGACGGCTAATTCGTTGTCGTCAGGCATCGGTAGATGCTTCGCAATGAATCTTCCACTCGGGGAACTTTCCCCATTCAGCTACAATTCTTAATACGTCGGTATAATTATCGTTATGTCCCTTTTTCGTTAAGTGGTGATGTGGCGCTGAAGAATGCAATAGCACAGACTACAGTACTGGGGACCAAATCCTTCCAGAACACAAAAACAGGGAAATTAAAACTATAAATCCTCTCTATCGGAGCATGTAAGTGTCTTCGGATTCAGTATTATGCATATAACCCGCCCGATGCAGGGACCGTCGCCCATGTCCCGAAAAGAAAAGGAAAGAAAAATAATGGGGGTTTTTTTGTCTCAAAATGCACAACGATAATAAAATATGCCTGCTCATTGCATACTACAGTATTCACAAGCGGTTGACACGCTACGTACAAAACAGTAAATCCAATCATCACGCATGACTTAGTCTAGCACCCCACCTCCCGATGGCCCCCTACCCCTGCTAAGGGAGCATCACTTCGATGATTTGCTGCGGCGTAGGTGCGTCCTCCGGCTGGTAGACAGCCGTTCTGACCAGGCCAGCCCTCTTGATGACATCGTCCCACTCTGCTAGCGTGCGCTCGCGGGCCGAGAACATGGCACCCATGAACAGACTCTGCTCGACAACGGTGTGGAATGGTGATTCCTCGTCCAACAAGCTCTCGTGGATCAGCAAGCGCGAGAACCCCTTCTCCATGGCTACGGCCTGGTTCTTGAGCACCTCGATTGCCTTGTCGTCTGGGCAGTTGTGCAGGCAGTTGTGGATCAGGTAGACGGCGGCCCCCTTGACGGGCTGCGGCGTGTTGAAGTCGTAGACCTGGTTGAAGACTATGTCCTGACCGTCCATTGGCGCGGACGCTATGACATGCTCCAAGTCCTGGTTCGCAAGGGACCGCGACGGTAGATCCGGGTGCTTCTCGCCTAGCTGGAGGAAGTCGTGACCCCGGCCTCCGCCAACGTTGACGGCTACCACTGATCCCGCTGGTCGGGTCTTTGCGGCCTCTAGGATCCGGTCCGTAGGGTACACGTCGGTCCAGCGCGCCAAATTGGTGCGGGAGTGCCACTGCATCCACTGGATTCCTAGAGGCGCATCATCTGGGTGATCAAGCAGCCAGCTGAGGTAAGGATCGCCAGCGTCGCCTGCGCCGTAATAGTCGATGAAGTTGGCCGCCGGTGGCGGTGCCTTAAACTTTGTCTTCTCCAGGTACTTGGGAAAGTTCATCAGAGATGGCACAGTCCATGCCGGGAACCCCATCCAGCACGTCCTAAAGTCGTCGTGCTCTGCGATGGCCCTGGCCCAGCGGTAGGGACCGGGGGAGTAGCTATCAGGGGCCTTGAATTCCAGCAGGTGGTTGGCGGCTAATACCCGCAAGCATTGACCTGAGATAGACGAAATGTATTAGACAAGGGATCAGCGGTTTGCCGTATGCATACTGTACTGTAAGGGATGGGATAATGTGCCGAGGCGATCAAAAGGACCGTGCTCAAGAAGTCTGTTTGCATGATACAACAACAAAACCGATGACTTACGAAGCACGGCTGGGTCCGCGTCCGGGCTAACCAAGGAGGCCAATTCCATAGGTGTTAGGGTCTTCCAGCCTGCCTTCGCCCATGCGGGAAAGATGCTCGCCCGCACAAGGGTGGCGACGGCAGTGGCCAGGATAGGGGAGGTCACTGACGCCTCCCATCCGACCTCACGCTCAGTTTGGAGCCTGCGGCGGCAGCGGTAGGCGGCGTCCATGACCCTGAACCGGTCCTTGGGTGACAAGTCGTCGAACCGGACATTGTCCAGAATGCTAATGATACCATCTGCCGTCGTCGAAGACGGCAAGCCACCGATAGAGCCCATGGCTTTCGTTATGACCTATTGAAGGAGAAAGAAAGTGATACAAATGTGTTCAAGACAAGATTCTTGGTGGAGCAGTGGAAAAGGAGGCAGTCCCGTGCAGTGAGAGGCAGGTATAAACAGCGAGGTTTTTCACAAGGGCCCTTCAGGCTGGGTGCGAGGGTCGTAATTAAACCTGATCAAGATGCCGTACGATACCCGCTCGTGAGGCACTTGCCCCTCCCGGAGAGTCGCAACGGCTGGTGGCAAGATTAGGGGATGTTTTCTGTTTTGCTGTTTGATTTGTCTCTCCACAAAGCGGAGAATAGCTGGCGGGCCAAGAGCTCGCGCGAGTCGTGGCACCGGCACCCTGGGCTCCGGTTGTGTTAATGAGGATACCCGATGAAAAGCAGGCTCCATCAATACGCAGGTCGGGAACCCCTGATTAGAGTTTTCCGGCGTGGGGACAGAAAATCCGGGCAGTATCGGCCGGACAGTGTCAAACTACTTGACTGGCCCTCTAGTCATGTCTGGCATGTACGTGCACAATGTGCCTGAAGGGTTTCCATCTGCAGTTGTCGTGGACAGTCTCAAGTCTGGTCGCTCAAATAGTGTACATCATCCTGTACATATAACCACGGGAGGGAAACCCCATCGACTGGCACCCACATGTCTGCTCCAGGATCTTCGTCTCGAGGATCGTCGCTCAAGAGAGAAGCAAACTGATCGTGGTCGATCTTCTACCGACGCAATGGCAGCGCTTGAGATGTCTGGCATGGGCTTGGCGGCCTTTGCTTACGGTTGGACAACATGTTCAATTTCAACTTGTAAGATATCCTTCCCTGCTGCCGACTTTCGGCCTCTAAAGCACGATCCGCCCCTTGAAGGGTCAATCAAGCGGCACAAAGAGAGACAAGAAAGTCAAAAACACAGAGACTTACAGGCTATTTGTTGTCCGAACAGTATTCGTTGTACTCCGTCTCTACTCCAAATACACAGGAAAGGGCTTCACCTGGGACGATGGCTATCTCGCTTTTACCCTGGCAGTCATCTACGGCGCTAAAATCATTTGCCATATCGCCTTCAACAAGGGCTACGGCATGCACTTCTATGACATCCCAGTTGAGGCCCGATCCGACGCCGTCTTCTGGGGCACAACCGCCGTCGCCGTCGTACCGTGGGAGTTCACGCTGCCAAAGCTTGCCATCGTCGCCTTCATCGAGCACCTCATACCGGGCAGCCGGCTGCGGTTCTGGAGCTGGATCGCCGCCTGCATCGTCTCCTTCATCCTGATCATGGTAGTCTCTGTCTGGCAGTTCATGCAGTGCACGCCGGTCTCGCAGCTGTGGGCGCCCGTCCCCGAGGGCTCCTGCGCCGACGCTATCATCAACGTGGCACTTGCCTACACCAGCTCGGCCGTGTCGTGCTTCATCGACCTTGCCATCTCTCTCTACCCCGTGCCAATCTTCTTACGACTGCAGATGAGCGCGAGGAACAAGGCCACCGTCATCCTCTCTGTTAGCTGCGGGGCTCTGGCGTTTATCGCGGCGCTCATCAAGCTCGCCCTGCTTAAAGACTTGGCGCTCATCCCGCTAGACCCAACAGGTATGTTGCGCCAGAAAGCGCTTAGTCTTGACGCCCTCCACACCGTCGCTCCATTATGGCTGGCGAGGTTGCTGACGTTGCGCCACGGCCATACCACAGGCTCCGTGATCCATCTCTTCATGCTTACCGACACCGAATCGATGCTCCTCATGATCGGCGCCTGCATGGGCTCCGTCATCAAGTTAATCAAGCGGCTCACCGACGCGGGCGAAAGCCAGAATTCCAACAGCAACAAGTCCAAGGACAGTGGCCTCGTGACATTTGGCCGGCTCGAGTCGAAGACAAAGCCCTACAGGCTGAATGACGAGGAGGGTGACGAGGTCGCACTTGCGGAATGGGGCAAGACAGCCGGCGCCGCCACCGCCCCGGGGATAGCGATCACCAAGACGGTCGACTTTGGCGTCAAGGACGAGTCGAACACGACCATTGACCAGATACAGCAGCATGGAGGGAGCCATGACGATGTCAGGGAGTGGGAGTTGAACCCCAAGGGTCAAGCAAATGTGAAGGTGGGCAGTTCGTTGTGAGGTTCCAGATGATGAAGCTTTCCTTGGTTGGTAGGAACAAGCAAAGACTCCCTAAAATGTTGGATTGATTATGAGGAGGACGGGCAAAGGCAGCCCATAGCAACACCAGTGTGGAGTGTTTTGTTTATGAAGATTCATGAGATTCAATCTCGGTTGATGGCAGCAGCATATGAAAAATAAGCCTTCCAGACAGAAGAGCATGCTGTATGATATGACGCCTTTTTGTGTTTGCGCCTGTGCTATTGGCCGAGTGATATGGGAATGGCTTGGTTTTGATCAATGCTGGCATCAGGCCTCGTTTCCCTAGATCGTCGCTATCTCGCCGACAGTCATCTCTGTATGGTCGTTGTAGGGGTTACATGCCTGTTTGTGCGTTACTGCATATGCCGCTGCATCGGCCATAGAGAGTTCGAAGAAACTGCACAAGAACATAAGACGCTGGGGCAACTTACCCAAGATTATAACCATGCAATACAAGCAACATCAGTCATGTCAGATGGAATGGAAAAGGCCGGGTTAGAAACTCCAGTAAATTGGGCTTTCGAATGCCGAAAACTACTTTCATCGAGCCAAACAAAATGGTCAAAGCTGCTAATCTCCCTCAGTCACCTTCTTCAACCGCGCGGCCGAAGGCGCGGTAGACCACCAGACATCCTCCAGTTCATCGTGGCCAGCGTCGACCGCCACGCCCTCGCCCTTGACTCCGCGGGTGATGCGCCGAATCGGCATCGTTCCTGAGTCGACGATCCACCAGAGCTCATCGGCGAGAACCTCGACGGCGACCTTGAACACGTCACGAAACCAGCCCGATTCGACATGCCCGTCAGGCACGCCACGATCGGGAGAGGCGGCGACCGCGTGGACCCATGGCGCCCCATGCCTCCCGCGCCCTGAGGATATTGTGGGGAGTTTTTCGTTGGGCAGCTCGAGGAGCGAGTCGACGACTTGGTCGGTTGCAGAGAGGAAGATTGGCTGGATGAAGCCCGGAGGGAGCGATGGTTGAAGCTCTTGAAATTTCCTGAAGACGAAACCTCGAATTAGGGTCAGTGACAGGTTTCAAAACAGATGACGACATTCACAGCGGCGGAAATGAACCCGGGAATGCAAAAAAAAAGACTGTCAACCCAAGGGATCACCACCACCTCAACTGTCACCGCCAAAAGATCACTCCAACAACATCCCCAGCTAAATCGACTCACCTCCTCAAGATCTGCACGTCCGCGCCATCTAGCCCGGGGTCTTCAATCCAGCGCAACTCAAACAGCTTGCGTGCCTCGGCCGCTGCATCTACACTGTCGCTCCTGGTGCTGCCGCTAGTAGCACCGCTACTGCTGCATCTTCGGCCGTTCCCGACGGCCCAATCGAGAGGAAGCCCCGCGATGCTTCGAAACCGCTCCTTGAACTGCTCCCACCGCTTTTCGGCGCCACTCCCGCCGTAGCAGCCCGCCCGCATGCCGACGAACCCCCATGGCTGACCCTCGTGCCGCTTCTCCCACTGCCTGAGCCAGTTGGGCGGTGTCGCCACCGCGTCGAGCATCTCGCTGCTTTCACCGTCGCGGCGCTCATGGGGGTTATTCGTGTACGCGTCCGAAGTCGTCGTGGCGTTGCCGACCGAAAGCCTCCTCTCAAAGTCGCGCTTGGACATGGCGGCTGCCCTCTGCTCGCCCAGCACCTCCCGCAGGCCGGCCTGCATCTTGTCCAGCTCGCCGGTGGGTAACGAGAGAATATCATCGGCCGTTGCCTTGCTGTAGCGTACGTAGTTCCAGCCCTCGGGCCAGTAGCTGCTCGAGTGGTCGCCGTAGTCCATCTGTCCTGTGCTATCAAGACGAGGCGCCCCTGTCAGGGTCGATAGGATGTCGCTGTCGCCAGTGCTGTACGCCATGACAAATTTATTTGGTCAGGTATGAAAGATGACAGAGGAGATTTGGAATCGATGACGAGGACAACATTTGGAATAGTCGTGCTCGGGGATAGCCGCGACAGATAAGAACTATTGTCGGGATCATCGCCTGTATTGGTCTGCTTACATCGCATCAATCTGTATCGGTCTTATCATTGATCTACTTCGCTTCGTACGTGTGATGATGTCGGTGCCTGCTCGCCACCGCAAATCAGTGGCAGGTGCAAGACCAAGCTTTTGGGTTGCAACCCCTCGGGAGCTGAACTGCCGCTATAAGGAGCTATTCGGCTTGGCAATCCCAATGGTATTTTGCATGCGAAGGAAGATGTGCATGTTGGCTACCTTAGGTACTGTACCTATCAAGGGTGGTAGACACTGTAGTTAAACCATCGGGCGCACTTGATAACCTACATATACAACAAAATGAGGTCTCCAGCTGCCTGTACTAAGACGTAACTAAAGTGCCCCAGCTCGAGTCCGAATTCACGGTCCAGATTCATCATCCCTAGCTGGAAGATGCCGGCCGCTTGTATTTTAGTCTTTGCGCCAGAGGACTGTGATATACCCCAGAAGTCCACAAGAAAGACGCGACTTCGACCCCAGGTGTCTTGAATCCGAGCTTGAAGATGACGCTAGGTCATGCAGTCGCCAACTCCAAGCTCCATCTGGTCCAACAGTTACCTACAGTAATTGACATGAATGTTGGCAGCCAGAAATAGAAATCTCGCTTGGAAAAATACCAAAGAAATGCAGGTAGGTCCCTTTTAGTGGATGGCCGCTCGAACTACAACCCAAGGTCAGGGTGAAGACTGATGATACTGATGTCACCCTATCACGCCGGAAAAGATTTGCCGCAGGAGGTGTTGATCAAGGCATTGACAGCAGCGCATTGAATGCTGAGCAAATCCTGATACTAGACTGCATGTTGTCAGCAAGTTCGCCTTCAGCCTTGCCGAAGATCAACTGATGGGATGTCATGCACCCCGGATGGATGTGATGTGACCGCGTCGTCTTGCTTGATGCGATGCAGCGAAAACGATGAACATCCCCACACCAACTACTGTACGTAGAATGAGAGATATCAATTGCAGGAGCTTTGACCACTGCCCAACGTGTTTCAAGATGGCCAAGACATGGGAAGGGAATGCGGCACGCGAGAGTGAGACGCGGCTTTTTATTTGTGCTTTAATTATACCAGACGCTGATGAATAAAAGACGGGTGTGGTGTGTGCCAAAAGAGCGGAAGCACACGCGGGGAAGGGGGCTGCTTTACGACGGTGAAACGGGGTGAGCGCATTTCTCTGGTTTCCCTTCATTGTGAGTGTCCCTTCATTAGGAGCGCATATCCTCATATCATTCCTCCCCCTTGGTGCCAACGTCTTCATCTCATAAACTTTTCGTCTGTTGGGATGAATTGATCATTGCAAGGCGCAGGCGAGGGATGGCCAGCAAAGTGACAGCTAAAGTGGAAGCTCCCAGTCCATGGATGGGTCTGTCTGTTAGTTGTGTGGCCCCCTCCATCCCCCCTCCCCGTCAATCTAAACGATGAAGCGAAAAAAGCTGTGGTCCATGCTCCCCGAGGCCCCACTCCACCCGCGGTCACCCCGCCAGACCCCACCATTAGGCGCATTTCCTAGTTGAACCAGTACAGTTTTTACTGCTCCAAGCCCTGTAGCCACCCAAGTTGGTCCCCTGTAATCCCTGCACATTCCCGTCTGGTTGTACTGTATGTAGTACCAAGGTCGCCGCGCCCCCATGCCAATATGCAGGAACACTTCGTCTCAAACTCGAACAAGCCTCCAAGCTCCTGGCAAAGTCAATGCGACCAACAACCGTTTCGTGACCGACAGGGCCCCTGGATCCCGTCGCTGCAAATCTTTGAAAGGCCGACGTGATGAATCGAATCATCACATATCTGCGGAACCCGTCGATCACTTGACGACGGAGTAGCCCGTCGGTCTACGAAGGCTGATGCCGTCGTACAGTCTCCAGCCTATACCTCTCCAGCTGCCCCGGTGGCACCTACGCGCGTGCAGGGCTTCGCCTTTCTTTCTTTCGATAGTCGAGTAAACGTTTGTTTTGCTTTCGAGTCTGACTGTCACTCGTTTTACAACGCCTGGTTGAGGCATAGCCATTGCCATCCATATGGTAAGCTAGCTGCTGTTCTAGCCCGTTGCGCTGGTACTTACTTACTGTACCTACGCTACTCATCCATCTGCTAACCAAGTACAGTCTTCCCAAAACACCATGCCGCAGGGCTCTTCCCGCCCAAGGCGAAGCACGTCCAGATCCGGCCGTCCCGCCTTGACTCCTTCGCTTTCTCGCAGCTTTTCCAGCAGCCCCGATGCCGTTCCTCCGCGCCCGGCTCGCAGCTACTCCAACGGCACCTTTGCCACGGGCCCCGGGACACTCCCGCGGCTAACTAGGGAAAACCTAGAGGGCGAGGACGATACGCTGCCACCGCTCCCTACCCGCGGCTACTCGAACGGTTCCGAAGGCACACCACCCCAGCCTGTCCGACCATATCCTATCGAGCGCGACAGTATGCCTCCGCTGCGTACGCGAAGCTTCTCCATAGCCTCGACGGTACACGATGAAACGTCCCCGGTGATATCTGCAAGCTCGTGGATATTTAAAGAGGGCGCGCTTCCCTGGGGCGAGACAAGGCGAAGAGACGTCGGCGGTGGAATGTACCACTCCAGCTCGGACTTTTCCGCGTACGAAGATCCAGAACCTGTCAAGGCAAAACAGAAGCGGAAACCATGGCACCGCATCGGCTTCTGGGGCTTCATGACGATAATCCACGGCACGATACTCACTCTCGCCTTCCTTGCCTTCCTGTGTTTCTTGTGGTTTACAGAGTTAAGGGGCGATACGGAACTGGCACCGCCGACGTGGCGCTGGGTTATGCTGGGTTCGAGAATCACACAGGCCATCACGCTTGCCACAGTGGTCGTCCGGATCGCCGTCACAACCAAGGCGGCAGTGTTCACGAGCCTGATAGCATGCATCATGCTCGAGCGGTACGGCGTTCCGCTTTCCCAGGTCGCCGAGCTTTCCGTATTGCGGTGCGTTAACGACGGACCGATACGGCTGGCCTGGCTGTTGTTGACTTCCTGCCGCAAGTCGCCATTGCTGTCATTTGTATCGCTTGGCCTGATTCTGACCACGGTCGCGGTCCAATTCTCATCTACAATCCTGGTCTCGGATCTCGACTTTACCCGCATCATAGCAGACTCGAGTAACCTGTCCTTGCCTATCTTTATGAACGCAGACGTCATCAACCTGAACCACCAATCCAACAACTGGCTCGACAGGCCCACAGGCTATGTGCCCTTCGGCGAAGTTGCATCCGGCATGAACTCAACACCAACTGTGTTGGGCGTCAGCGATACAGGAATTGTCCGCAGGGTGTTCCTGCCGGTGGCCCCCACCCAACAAGAGCACGTCCGGCGGTACAGTGGCCAGGCAGTCGTCTTCAATTCTAGACTTGTCTGTATGCGCCCGTCTGTCGATGCCTTTGTGAGCTCTTCTGCAAACATATGGCCCGGCGTCTCGTACTTGCCCCTCTTCCTGAGCGTCCAGGGCACCATCAACTACGAAGAGACCTTTGCCCAGGCTGGAATGCCACTACCAAAAAACTGTGTAGGCGGCAGCTGTTTCCCCTCGGCCTTTAACTGCTCTCTGTCTCAGCACAAGGATGCAAATGCACACCAGCGACAAGGATTCACCAACAGCATTTGCTTGCCCGATGGCCGTGGTGCAGCAGAAAGCTCCAAGAATTTCACTTTGCCAGAGGACGAGGCGATACCAGCATATGCCGGAGTCTTCCTCTTCTTTCGGAGCAACAGTACAATAGACCTTTGGCGCGGCCCCAACAACACCGCCCTCAATGGCG
Organism: Pseudopyricularia javanii; assembly: GCA_031001725.1. NCBI lineage: Eukaryota > Fungi > Ascomycota > Sordariomycetes > Magnaporthales > Pyriculariaceae > Pseudopyricularia > Pseudopyricularia javanii. The sequence continues at coordinate 42,985 of JARHUK010003682.1, read as the reverse complement.
ATTTTCCACTGCCAAACCCACCTCAGGCGTCAGGCGAGTGGATCACATACGAGCGTGCCGTTGGCGGGCGGATGGGTGGCATGCAGTTCGTCAACGGCGGTATGCGCCTTGACATGTCTATTTGCTTCCAGCAGCTCGCGTTTGACATGTCCGAAGTCCAGGTGTACAGCCCGAGGGACCTCGAGCATCCGGTCGTGTCGTGGGACTCGGAAAAGATGCGCTGGGAGACGAACGCGGTGCGCAGAATGATCGACCCGTCGTCCCAGAACATGGGGGATGACGGCAAGGTGCCCGACATGCTCCCGCCCGCGGAGCGAGGAACTTACACGGTCGAGGCCATCTCGTCGACGCGCAGGCGCAACATGGCGCACTACTTCAACGAAAAGCTGATCAACAACAACTACAACTCGCCGCAGATCAGCAACGTGTCTCTCTTCATGGATCCTCTAGGCATTGGGCAGCCGACCTTCTTCCCCCATGTCGAGTACCAGGTCCTGTTCTCGGACTCGCTCAACACTACCAACCGGCCTGGGCGCGCGCTGCAGACGACGCTGACGGCGCTGGCGGGCTCCGCGATCAACGAGGCCATTCCGCAGTTCAACATGATGGGGAACACGACGTTGGCGTCGTCCGTGTCGGTCCTGACGCCGCAGAGGTTCAAGGGCCTGATCGCCGTGTTTGCCATAGTGCTGGGAAACATGGTGTGCGGCATCACGGTCATGGCCCTGTTCTTCCTCAAGACCCAGTTCTCCACCAGGGGCAACTCGTGGCAGGCCGTGTCCCAGCTCGTGTCCGAGCACACGGCGTGGCTACTGGAGGAGTCGTCCGAGCTTACTGACGAGGACATTGAGAAGAAGTTCACAGGCGACCTGGATCCCAGTGTGCGGATCGCCCGGTCAGGGAGGACGGGCAGGGTGCAGGTGCTCCTGTCGTCGGCGGTTCGGCAGGGGCATTAGCGAAGAGGCACGTTTCTTGAGTCTAGAGTACAAAGATATAACACACAAGCGCACTAGCATTTTACTATGTTTCAAAGTAATAGTATCCTTGGAAAGAAGGATTTCTTTGTATATATGATTTCAGTCCTGTATTTCCACCCTGCGCTGACGTTATCATGAGATAAAACGTGAGTTCCAAGGATGCGAATGAAGCCCTAAATCAGCACTGGCCTGGGTCAGCCTGAGTTGGTGACCATTTCTCGCTGATGTGTGCAAAGAAACCGATCCAACAATGTCGATCCCCCGAAACTTGGCACCAGGAACCACCCACCGATTGGTCCTACTGCCGATGGCCCGGCTAGGAAGCCATCGTGTCGTCCAACCAGCCAGACGAGCCCAATGAGTGGTCAGCCACGGGTGAGATGCCCAGGGCTTGGCGTGGTCCCCATTTTGCTGCCTAGACTAGAAGCATCCTAACAGGATGATCTAGTTCGCTGACGTCCCGAATGCTTGGGTGGCTTGCCTCTACCGCTCGCTGCCCTGGTTTCTTTTTATCATCAATCACGTCTTCGGTGACAAATCTCTTGCCGGTGCAGACGTTTCTCATCTATTCTTGTAAAACTGTCTGGTGGGTTTTGTGCCGTGTGTTACCAATCTCACTCCAAGCCACCTTGGGTTGGACATCTACCGCGCCGTCTCGGTCCCGACTGAAACCCTTCCTGTATGCAAGCGTGAAGGGCACACACGCCACTGCTGATCTGCCAATTTGGGGGTATTTTCAGCCCTTTTTTTTTCTCAACTGGAATAATTTTCTCGCAAACTTTTTTTTAATTGTCTTGTTGCCTGTTTTCCTTTGTTTGTACTTGGTAGTTTCCCCGCGACAACCAGCCAAGATGCTTCTGTCGACGGCTATTGTGGGATTGTTGGCTCAGGCAGCCTGGGCCCAGTTTATGCGGGTTGACTATACTGGAAGGAAACACGCTTCCAGTAAGTGCCAAAAAAAGACGCCCGATTTCTGGCGCAAATAAAAGATCTTGCTGACATTTGAGGGGCTGCTAGTTGCTGTCGTGGAGGACTACCTCTTCATCCACGGGGGAGAGCCCACAGGGGTGAACGACACATCGAGTAGGTCCGCCCAACATATTGCACTGCAAACCTCCTGACAACCTCTACTAACTTCCATCCCCCGTTCAAGACTATGAAACCACAATCCTTTACCTCAAAGACACATGGCCCGCTAGCAGCCCGACCCAAGCGCCCCTAAACTGGCTCGAGACAAACGGCACCCGGACCACGGCCCGCCGCATGCTCAACTACCAGGTCTGGGCCTACAACCTCTGGAAGGTCTCTGGCTCCAACTCCCTCCTGAGCTGGGGCGGCATCCGCACCTCGGCCCAGACGACGGGCGACTTTGACCCCGCCGCGACTCTCGACCGCAACGTCTGGACGCTCGAGACGGACGCGAAAGCCATAGCGCGCTGGACGACCAAGGCCCGCCCCTCGGGGGACGAGTTCACGGCGCCCAAGCGCGCGGGACAGTGGGGGCCCGGCTGGGGCTACAGCGTCTCGTGCGCAGGGTTCGGGGTGTACCTCGGCGGTCTGACGAGCGCGGGGAGCGGGCTGAGCGATGACGCAGGCAGTAGCCCGTTCGGGGCCGGCGGCATGGACAAAGGGCGATTCACGGCCGGGATGGCGACCTACGACATCACAGCCGGAACTTTCAGGCAGGAGACGGTGCCGGAGGGGGTTCTGGCCGGGGCCGTGGCGGGCGGGCAGGCCGTTTGCATCCCGCACCTCGGGAAGAAGGAGCTGGTCGCGTTCCTGGGCGGGTACGTCGCGCCCGAGTGGACGGAGCTGGGGAGCATCAAGAACGGCGGTGGTTCCAGGGCGGTGGGGTTCGATCAGTTGGTGTTCTACGACCCTGTTGACAGGACCTGGACGACGCAGAAGGCCACGGGGGATGTTCCGGAGTCAAGGTCGAGCTTTTGCGCTGTTGGGGTGAGAGGGAAAGACGGCAACTTTGAGGTGTAAGTCTTGTTGCCCCTGGCAATTGGAGCCGCGAACTGTTAATCTACAACCAAATGTTCACCTAGCTGACCAGCCCCCCGCTCGCCCACCCGGACAGGTTCGTCAGCGGCGGCGATCTCTCCCCCGGCGAAAACAAGGACACGCCGACTGTCTACATGCTCTCCATCCCTGCAATGAACTGGTGGCGCGTCTCACAATCGGGCACGCCCAGCTCAGGCCACGCTTGCGAGGTCGTCGGCAAGCGGACAATGGTCCAGGTCGGCGGCACCCCGCCGCCGGTGCCCAACGGGCAGACGGAAGCGGTCGAGGGCAGCGGCGTCTCGCTCTTCGACCTGTCGGAGCTCAAGTCAGTCGACACCTTTGACCCCGAGGCGGGGGATTACGAGACGCCGAGCCTCGTACGGACCTGGTACGCCGATGCGAAGAACGTCGCCAATGTTGCGTGGACTGACGCGGCGACTCGGGCGTTGTTGACCGGGAGTGAGTTCCTCCGTAGCCTTTGGCCTTTTGCGTTCCTCGTCGCGCTAACCAAAACCGAATCCCCACAGCTACATCAAGCGACGGCAGCGGGCAAGACCAGCAAGCGTCCGGATCAAGCACGCCCTCCGACTCGGGCCCTTCGGCGGGTGTCATTGCGGGCGTTGTAGTGGCCGCAGCCATCGTCGTGCTCGTCATCTTCCTCGTCGTCTGGCGCACGAGGCGCCACCGCGCGGAGAAGGAGGCGCTCCTTGCCAATATGGACTCGGAATCGGGCGTGCATCCGGAGACCGGGGCAGGGATGGGGGTGAGCCACAAAGCCGAGCTGGACGCGGCGAGCGCGGCGGCCAAGACGGAGATGGACGGGACCGCGTCGGCCACCATCGCTAGCCCCGAGATGGACGGGATGGCGATGACGCGGTCGGAGCTGGATAGCCGTACGAATACGCCTATGATTAGCAGTGTCGCGCCGCCCGAGATGGCGGCGTGGCCGAGGAGTGACGCAGCGGAGCTGTATGGGAGTCCGGTTCCCGAGATGGACGGCACGTCGGTGCCGGTAAGGAGGGATCAACGGGGAGATGGGCAAAAGGTAATTTTGGATAGGTGATAACCTGGCCTTGCTTGGTTCGAACATATTTTTGCAATAGCCCGAAAAGAAAATGACAAAATCGTTTCTCATTGGAGTGTACAGTGGCAAATGCTGCTCGCTTTGCGAACCTTTCACCGGTTAATACCACCTAAACTTGATGTTCTTCCATCTTTGATAACGTCGCAAACATGAGGTCTACCATTATTTCCCAAGCCTTTTGCTGTGTATCGCTCGTACATTTTCGCCCAAAAGATTAAAGTATCAATATTACACATACCTTGACGAGTGACAGCCTCAGACGGCATAACCTCCCGAGTTCAGCTGCCGCGGCTCTCCAGCAGCCTCAAATGTTCCATTGGGCAGCAACCGAACAGCCTGGGCGGTGCTCTGGCCTGGCGCAACCCAGGTAACGTTGTGGCCAATGTCCTTGAGGTACTGGACCGTCGCATTGTTGTATGAATATTCGAACGTCGTCTGGGCGGGCGAAAGCTGATCGTGCAGCCTCGGCAGCGCCAAGGCCTCGGGCGCTGTCTTGCCCTCGTCCAAGACGTGGATGATGTTTTGCGTGGTGCTGGTGATGATGCGACTGCCACCTGCGGCGCCGACGACAAAGTACAGGCGTCCGGCATCGTCGCCCTCGCCGCGCACCTCGGCGATGACGGGCGCCATGGACGAGAGCGGGCGCTTGCCGGGCCTGATGAAGTTTGCCGCGCTCGGTCGGTAGCCGAACGCGTTGGAGCGGCCGGGGATGGAAAAGTCATCCATCTCGTTGTTCATGATGACGCCCGTCTCGGGCACCATGACGCGCGAGCCGAAGATGAGGTTAATGGTCGTGGTGAGCGAGACGGCCATGCCGCTCGCGTCGGCAACGGCAATGTGCGATGTGCCGGGCGTCTCGATGGATTCGAGCCCCTCTGGGTTGTAGTAGGATATGTCGAATGTGGTGTTGGCAAAGATCTTGCCGCGAATCTCCTCGCCTGTCGCCGCCGAAAGCATGTCCTTCTGGTACTCGTCCAGGCCCGATACAAAGGACGGGTCGCCGAGGAGGGTGCGCTGGGCGTAAGCAAATCGTAGGGCCTCGTTGAGGAGCTGCGTCGACTGGTTGACAGCGGCTGGCTCCCCAAAGCCACTGTAGCCGTTGAGGATGTTGAGTGCAGACAGGGCCACGCCGCCGCCCGCCGGGGCCGAGCAAGCCGTGAGCTTGTAGCCGCGGTAGTCAATCGCCGCGGGCTCGCGGTGCTCCACGGTGTAGTTGGCCAGGTCCTGGAGCGTCATGATGCCGCCCTTGGCCTGGAGCGCATTGATCGTGGCCTGGGCTATGTCGCCCGAGTAGAAGACGTCGGCGCCCTCGGCGGCGATGCGCTCCAGGGTCGCAGCGTAGCGCTTCCGAGTCATGGTCTCGCCGAGCAGGACACGCCGTCCCGTAGGGGCAAAGTCCTCAGCCCACGTGGGGTCCGACTCGAAGAAGCCGCCGGCGCCGGGGGAGTCGACCACCGAGTCCATGTAGCGCACCAGATCTGCGTTGACGACGAAGCCGTCCCTGGCCAACGCGATCGAGGGCGCGACGAGATCGCTCCAGGGGAGCTTGCCGTAGGTGCTGTGCAGATACTCGAGCCCGCGTAGCTCGCCGGGGACTCCACTGTTTTGGTTGGGGGGTTAGCACACCAAGGATAGAGTTTGACGAGGGGCACAACACTGCCGATGGAAGCATGTTTACCTTGCCAGCCCGCCCAGGGTTGAACCGTCTGTCAAATTCTGGTACATGTTTTCAAAAGCGGCAGCTGGTGCCGTCTCCCTGAAATCCACGAATTCGTATTTACCCTGAGCTGTCCGCAGCAGCAGGAAGCCTCCGCCGCCGATGCCGCTGTGGTACATGCCAATGGTACCAACGCAGAGGACAGTCGCTACCATGGCGTCGACTGCATTGCCCCCGTCCTTCAATACTTCAGTGCCGACCCGGGAGCACTCGGACGTTTCGGAGGCGACAGCGCCGAGTCGCGGAGCAGGTGTGCATGGAGAAGAGAGGACCGAAGCCGGGGCCAGGGTCAGGGCCGTCAGGGCGGCGATGATGGATGGGGCACGCATTTTCGTGACTGGTTTTTGACGGCCGGCTGGTGGGCTTTGGGGCAATGAGCTTCTCGCGGGGGCCTCAGGAATCTCAGTGAAGAGGTTCGAGTTTGGTCTGGCGAAGGGACCTGGCAGTAGATATATGCATGCAGGCAGTCCTGGCGCAAAGCCTGTATGCTAGCTCTAGCCGCAGCTGGTTTGTTAACTTTTTTCAAAGCATGCCAGCTACTGTCGCTATCACGCCATCGACCGGACAGGGCGAGGGACTTATCGATTGTGGGTATCGTCGTGTCTCTCGGTCAACGCTTGCTGCTATCTTTTGGCGGTATCGCGGGATTTATCTCGTCGATAATTTCGCGCTCGACCCCCAGGATCCCCAAACCTCGGCCTCCACAGGTGGACCAGAAGCGGAGTTGTGACTTATCACCTTCCACTTCTGGTTCCAGTTTTACGTACGTCTTTAGTGGCTGGAACTGAAGGATAGTCACCTTTGCTGCATGTTGCCCAAGCTTTGGTCGCTTTTTCCTGACAGGGAGGGGCTGGGGCTGATTTTGGGGTCAAGCATGAACAGTAATATTTGGTCCCGACTCGACACCGACGCGATGCATTGTAAAAGTCAAAAAAGTAGATACACAGATGAGCAATATTTAGTCGGGCACGATAATATTCCACAAAGACAGGGGGTGCTTGCAAGGGTTTTGGCAGGAATGCATTTATGCGGTTTTGAATACATTGTCCAGATATCTCTCCGCCAAAATTCGTATGTTAGGTAATTACAAATATTCGCAATTGGAAACAGCTTAATGAGCGGATGTAAACAAATTAGAAGAAGATTTTTTTCAAATACCCCCGGACAGTGATTGGCTCCTCTATTTACCCTGGCCAAATACCCTGTGTGTTTGGATTACATACTAATATGTATTATCCTGCCCGACTGTAGATGACACCATCTCCTTAATCTCAATCTCCCTTAATTACAGGCACTGCGAATAGTACTGGTTGCTGGCCTTGCAAGCCCCTGACGAACAGCACGTCGACCCGGTCCATCCCTGTCCGCCACACTGCCCGTACAATGGTGCGCAGTTTCCGCTTGGGGGGTTGCTCGGTTGGTTGCTTGGAGGCTGCTGCTCCTACAAGTATGTAAGCAAGTCACAACAATGTCAGTCAACAATCAGCTGGCTTCCATGCTTCTCTCGTCTCCCAAAACAAGCCCGGGCGTTCTCAAGTCTACAGTAGACTCACCGGGGGCTGGGTCCCGCCGCCGTCTCCCCCTCCACTGCCACCGCCGCCCCACACTGCAGGGCCCGGGTAAGGATACTGCGCCGGGGCGCCGACATAGATGTTGATGGCCAACCCGGGATCGTTTTTGCTGTAAGCCCCCGGAAACGCCACCAGGCTGGACGGGCTGCTGGCCCCGTTGCCTGTGACCTTGAGCTGGGCGCAACTGATGTAGAACTGCGGGGAGCCGGCCGAGTGCAGCCCGATGTGCTCCGCCCTGAGCAGGTAGTTGCCCGGGCTGAGGCTTGCTGGGATCGTCGTGTAGATGGCGGTCATCTCGGTCTCGAAAGAGCTGCCTGACTTTGCGCCGTGCTGGTCGATCTTGAACCACACCTGGCCCGACGGCTTCCAGGCATCGACGTCCTGTCCATCCGGCACGCGTGCCATGTAGAAGAGCGACGGGCCCGGGTGCCCTACCGACGAAGAGGCCGTGAAGCCGATGCGCGAGCCTGCCGACACGGTCTGCACCCCGGCTCGGGCGCGGCCGGACTTTTCGTAGCAGGCCATCAGCGGTGATGTAACATCCTCGACGGGGGACGAGGTTGGGTTGTTGGCCGTTTCGCGGATATACTGCCAGGTGGTGGACTGAGCGCCGCCGACAATAGTCTGCCAAAACATGTCTGTCATTTTCGGTGGTCATCAGCCGGTGTTGCAAATCGGGTTCTTATCGTTGTTACTCCATCTCTCTCCATGGTTCAAAACACCAGATGCGGCACAAGGAATAACTCACAATGACCCATGGCCATAGGGGCCAGGACGGCGAGAAGACAGGTCGATACTTTCATGGCGACTGTGAGTGCTTGCAGCTGAACGGAAATTGTTGCCCAGCTCACATCTGAGGTGAAAACCACTCGTTCATTGACGCTTTATATATCACTTGTTGCTTCTGTGTCTTACTGACAGGAAGGCTCCTGTATCTCCCTAAAGGTATTATTGGCGATAGGACGCCTGCTTCGGAACATGACTTCCGCGAACGACTACTACTGGCGCACTGGGGAGTGATTATTCCATGGCCGGCGAGTGGCCCTATCACCTCTCCGTCAGATACAAATGGCCCCCGTGCTATTGAGGCAGCTGCCAATCCTAGTCCCGCGCCAAGATGGAAATGAGATCGCTGGTTACCGTCATTCCTATATTCCGATCCGGGTTGTCTTTTACTCCACGGCTTTGGGTACAATCCTTGATGTGCCAAAACCTTGGCATGCAGCCCTCCCGGCATTCTAATTGTTCTCGGTGAAACCTCCGGTATAGTCCACGAATAAGATGACAATTTGAAGGCAACCGCGGCGGCGTCAGTGTATACCCTCCGTGAAATGGTATTGATAAGGAGATATAGTGGCAAGATCAAAACGCCCATCAACAAGAAAGTCATGTGGTAGTATTATCATACCTCTCAAACCCTTCAATCGTCATCGATACGGAATCGCGGCCCGAATGACCGGGTTTCGTGAGAGTATTGTTAAGATCGCGACGAGACAACAAAATGCATGCGTAGAACCGATGCTAATAAATAGTCCTTGGAATTCCAAAGACATTATTAGAATTATATTAAATATCTATCACATTGCACAGAGGTTGCCAGAAACTAATCTGCGGGCTCGACGTCAACAAGCAATCGAAGTCGAAAATGTACTGCACAATACTCCAACTCAAAACCATTCCTTTTCCCCGATGCTTCCTTCTTGCGGTTGAATGGCGACGACGACGGGAATCGCGAGATTGACAGTTCCTTGGCTACTCGGTTATCCCGTCGTCCCTAAGAAGGTATAACATCTCCCTTGCCAACGTGTTGAAGAGTCTGGATGTGACGCCCATTTACTGGTTGTGGTGGTACTCGCCGCCAACGGCAGGCCTCAGCTGCCTGCCACCCTTGCGGGGACCCTTGACGTGCTTGGGACCGTTGGACTCAGGCTCGACATCCCTGGTGCGGTGCTCATCGGCGGGGGCGGCCTCATTGTGCTCACCCTCCTTGTACTCAGAGGCGGGCAGGACGTGGTAGCTGTCAGTCTTGACGGGCTCAGTCACGTAGTTGTCAACGGGGGCCTGCTCCTCCTGGGTGGGCTCCTGCTCGGTGGGCTGCTGCTCGGTGGGAGTTGGCTCAGGCGTGGTGTGGTTGGTCTGGTGGCCCTGCTCCAACTCGGTCTCAGAGCAGTCGCTGGTAGGTGCGGAGTGATAGGGCTGCTTGTACTGATCGTCCTTGTGCTCGTAGTCGTGGGTCTTCTCATCGTACTTGGCAGGGGGGGGAGTGGGCTTGTAGTCGGACTTGGGCTCGGTCTTGTACTCAGGCTCAGGTTCGGGCTTGTACTCGTGCTGCGGCTCAGGCTTGTACTCGTGCTCCGGCTCCTTCTCGTGCTGATAGTCGGGCTTCTTGTCCTCGTACTTTGAAGGGGGAGGAGTCGGCGTGTACTCGGGCTTTTGCTCATAGTGGTCGGGCTCCTCATGCTCAGGCTTCTTCTCGTGCTCCGGCTCCTCCTTGTGCTCCGGCTCCTCCTTGTGCTCCGGCTCCTCCTTGTACTCGGGCTTCTTGTCCTCGTACTTTGAAGGGGGAGAAGGCTTGTACTCGGGCTTCTGCTCATGGTGCTCAGGCTCCTTCTCATGCTCAGGCTCCTTCTCATGCTCAGGCTCCCCCTTGTATTCGGGCTGATGGTGGGCGTCAGGCGTGCCGCTTTCCTCCGGACCGTCCCGGCAGTTGCCACCGCAAATGATGAGATCGGCGAACTCGGGGAAGTCGCAGTTCACCTGCCATCCCGTAACCATGGGTCCACAGGACTTGGCACCGCGGTTGAAGGGAAGGTCACAGTTGATGCAGACGAATTGGCGTCGCGGCTCCTGGCGGACCGAGATGGTGTTGGTGTTGCCCTCGGGCGCACCGGCACCTGGGCGCTCCGGACCGTCAAAGGTGAGGTCGGCGTCGAGGTACTCGCACGGGTTGACCTTGCCTAGATTGGAGAGGCTGGAGTTAGTATACATGAAATGGTGCAACGGGCATCGGCGCTAGTCGTGGAAGCTAGCAGATGAGGTTAGCATACCGCAAACTCTCTTGCCGCCGTGGGGCTGATGCTCAGCGTGGTCTCCGTGACCCTCCTCATCAGGAGACTCAGCAACGGGGGCGGCCTCGTTGTCAGTCGAGGGGGAGTCGCCGGACGGGCGCTCAACACCGGGACGACCCTCCGAGGGACCACCGACAGGACCGTCATGGTGGTCAAGGCCTTCGGAGAAGTCATAGTGCTCAATTCCCTGAGGGATCGGGGTGGCAGCGATCAAAGCCGGTGCCATGCCAAGAATGGCAAAAAGGCAGATGTTGGAACGCATCTTCGGGATAAAGGTTGAAATGAATGTGGGCTAAAACGTTTGTAGTAACGATCGTCTGAGGCAAAAAAGACCTCTTGGCTGAAGCAGCTCTGATAAAGTGAAGGAATGAACTGTGAATGCGGATGCCGATTGTGAAACGAAGATAACGCACTCAACGACGCAACAGAGCTTTATATACATGCTTCCCTCTTTTTACAGTTTTGTCCTCATTTTATGCAACAAGTATAATGCAACTCTCCCCCTACATGCTATGAGACCACCTATCGAAGCAAAAACAAACCTGCCGGGCGGGAGACAGTATGCCGGATATCGAGACCCCATTGATTACGGCATAGGTGAATCAAGTCCGTGGCGCCAGCAAGAAGAAAAGACACGGAATGGCTGGGAGCCGCTGTCATTGTGTCTTGAGGCAGGCATGTCCGGTTATTGAGCCCACAGCCATTACAGGCCTTGACATTAGGGCCGGCCATGTTCATAACTATTTGATAAAAAGACTCTCGACATTAAGGCTCTCAGGGTTTACTGACATTCTGATTGTAGGGAAGGTAAATTCTCCACCTCGTGTCAGACAAGAATGGCAGACAGCATTAAGCCAGGAATCACGTACGCCTTGTTTCCACGTCAAGACGCTACCAGACGTTTCTGCGTCACCAGTAAGTCTCGACGGATGCATAAGGGCCGTGTACAGCACTACTTTTACGCTAGATGGCCTACGTAGCCAGAGGCGAAAAAGTCAGGGGCTTCGTGTTGTTATATTTGTATGCTGGCGTTGCGCCGTCGACCGACTAACAGCGCAAATCCTCATTCCCACCAACTAGCCCTAATTTCCCCATCATTCCAAGTTGTAAACATCGAAGGATCCGAGATTGCTCATTGGTTTCCGGCAGCAAGTGGCAAAGGGTTGACTAGTTTGTTTTGACCCTCGTTTTGGCCGGAGCTTGGTTTTCTTCTATTACTGGTAGGTTTCTTCTTGGTAGTCGGAAGACTTAGCAAAGCACTGAGTGTGTTCTCCGGACGAGCCCGCCCGTTGTAGCAGGTCATACACTAGGCACACGAGTGCCGGCCTAGATCGTTTGCAGTGTATGGAAGTAGGCCATGGGAAATACGAAGGGGTTGGGACTCGCGGCCGTTAACTAGTAGTGGCTCAAGAGATCCTTCGCTATGAAAACTTGTTGATACAAAACAGAGACATCTCTCAGCCTCTCGCTTACTTTTTGCTTTTGCAGTCCTCCATCATCCTGGTCGTCAAGCGCAACAAGGGGATCCCACTCGTTTGTTCTCCCTGCTGGCATACTCTCGTTCACTTTTACGCCTCGTAACACATCTGGTCTAGCATTCTGGAACTGACCTCTTTACTTCTTTTTCATTCGCCGAAAGGCTGCTGCTTCTGCGAGTCAGCGCGGCATACTCTCTTTCTTTTGTCTATCATTGGCTTTGCGCCATCTTGATTTCTTCTTGTTGGTGATTTGACAGACCTTGCCTGTTTCGGCCCGCCACCATGGTTGTCAAGAGCTTGATCCAGTTCTTGGCAGTCTTGCCCCTGCTGCACACTGTCGTTCTCGCCCAGAATCGTTTCATCATCACGGGCCGCCAGAGTGCAGTCAATACGACGAGCGGGCAGCGACCGTCTCGTTTGAATGTCAATACGCTGCAAAGCACCGGTGGACCTGCTTGGTAAGACTTTGCTCCACTACCCCTTGTCCGATGGCAACGCCTTTTGCACGTCTCTGTTATAGACGGGATTCTGGAACACTTGCTCATATCAACCGCTGTAATAATCCAGGGACTTGTTTATTCTTGGCCTGGCCGCGTTCCAGAAGGTCAGCGAAGCTGATGAGACCTCATACTTTGGGATCGCTGGTGAGTTGACACGCATTCGACCACCTTGACTGCAGGATTGGATGCTGAATAGTAATGCTGCAGGTATCCATGGCCGGCCGTACATCCCCTGGAATGGGGTGGCGGCTGCCACGGGGGGAAGCTCAAGGGGCTACTGCCCTCATGGTGTGAGTGAATCTGCCTGCTATGTCTTCAGCCACGATGTGGAAAGTTATAGGAATCCCGCTGCTGACAAACGCAACCCCTCAGGAAATCCTGTTTGCTTCCTGGCATCGCCCCTACGTTGCCACGTTTGAGATGTTACTCGGTCAGCACATCACCACAATTGCTTCACAATACACTGGTTCCGACGCGGCCAGATACCAGGCGGCCGCTGAGTCGTGGCGCATGCCATACTGGGACTGGGCGGCTGACTATCGCCTACCGGCTTCGACTACCACGGCGACCATCACGGTCACGGGACCAGCTGGACAGACGACCATCAAGAACCCGCTGTATAGCTACAAGTGGCAGCAGTTCCCGCTGAACACGGCTAATAACTACTTTCCCAAGTCCACCGACTTCAACTGCTGGGGATGGCCTGAGACAACGCGTCAACCGGATCAGAATGGCAACAACCAGTTTGACATTGTTAACCAGAACTTGGTGGATAGCAACAACCCGCTCAAGGACCAGGTGGTGAGTTTTTATTCTTCACGAAATCTTCATCATGACTCAGCTGACCTCTGATATGTCTATGTAGTATCGTATCATGTCAACGGTGACAGATTACAACACCATGGCCACATATGGTACCAGTGGGCTGAGTTTTGAGGCTCCCCACAACGATGTGCACACTTCGATGTATGCCATCATGACGTACCTCGACTACTCTGCTTTTGACCCAATCTTGTAAGTTGAAGCATTTAAAATCTACCAAAGTCAACTAGGCTTTCGGGAAAACTGACCCTATCCAGCTGGCTGCACCACACCAACATCGACCGCTTGATTGCGCTGTGGCAGACAATAAATCCCAGCGCGACGACTCAGACAGGCAGCTATCGCTCCAATGGCTTGTTCTCCACGCCTGCCGGTACGCAGATCACCGCCGATAGCGACCTGAAGCCCTTTTATCGGGATGCCAACAACTTCCACACCGGCAAGACTGTGGTGTCAACCAAGAGCTTTGGCTATTCATACCCTGAGCTGGGCAATGACTGGATCGCAACCCAGGATCAGATGCGCCTTTCCGTCATTAGGGCTGTCAACATCCTCTACGGCGACGGGTCCATGGCTGGTCAGCCTGATCCTGCCGTTCAGAAGGCCACATCCAGCGCCGCGCCGGTGTCCAGCACAACGACAGCTGCCTCTTCGACTGTTCAATCCGCCCCTCCTCAGTCGTCCACTCCTCAGTCTGCCTCTGCTCAGTCTTCCACTCAGCCGTCCGCTGATGCGTCTGTGACTTCCGACGGCCCCGACCCAACGGACTCCGTTGACTCGGGCGGTGACGATGGTAACGACACGACTGACAGTACCACCTCCGCGGCCGCAGTTGCCACTTCCGCAGCTGCCGCTGCCACTTCCGCTCCCAATTCCCCATCGGCTCCGGCTCCGGCTCCGGCCACTGTCCCTGCCCAGCAGCCTGCTTCAGCTCCGGCTCCAGTTCAGCCACAAAGCCAAACTTCCCGCCCCGGTCAAAGCCCTAACCGTGGTCCCGGGCCGCTTCCTGGCCCACAGCTTGGTGGCAAGAGCAGGGGCAAAGCACGCAGCCTGGGCTGGCCCGACTGGGCCTGGCTCTTCCGCGAGAGTCGGCGCATCCGCATGACCCGGACCAAGCGCGAGCCGACGCTCGAGCACCTCAAGCTAATTCCTGAGATCTTCGAGAAGCTCGGTGCTGGCATGAAAAGTGGCGGGCATGGAAAGAGTGATGCCGCCAAAGCCGCTTCCGGGACATCTTATCCTTCCACAGCAAGCAGCACCCCCTCAACATATTCCGGCAGTAAGCAGACCGTGTCCAACCCGGTTACGCAGTACTCCGTCTCTATCAAGGTCGAGCGTAGCGAGTTGCCACTGCCTTGTAGCTTGGTCTGGTCGCTAGGTGAGGAGCACGTCGGACGCACAACGCTCATGTCGATGCCTGAGTCAGGCCCGGCGTTTGACGAAATCTCGTTGGACAGGGCCATCAAAGCCATGGGAAACAACACGGTTAATCCTGAGAACCTGAACGATCTACTAAATGCAAAGATCAGACTGGTAAGTCATGCTTCCTCGCTCTTGTACCTTCCCCTGTGTTTCTAGACACGGACTAACATGAGCTTCCACAGGCGAATGGCACGATCGTCGATAATGTCGAGATTCCGAGCCTCGAGACCTCAATTCACGGCGAGGAGGTCAAGCCGGCCCAGTCTTTGGATGAGTTCCCCACCATTGTCAAGGATATCTTCCAGGGTCCCGTCCTCTCCGGCCTCAAGTGCATCCTTGGCAACAAGCCAGCCTCCAAGTCCGCCGTTGTGCCCATTGCCCAGGATGCTAGCACATCGGCTGACGGGTATATCCCTGGCCCTACCGCGGAAACCGTGAAGTCGCCCACGTCTGCCGTCGTCCCAATTGCGAACACGCCATCGGTCAAGCTCGAGGGTGAGGTGTCACCGTCATACAACCAGGCTGCGACATCGACTGGTGTACCCGTCGCAGATGCTCTTTCTTCTAGTGTCGAAGCTGTCGGTTTCACCCAGGCGGCCACACCTAGCCCCTCTGCTGCTGCCGCCGCCTCAGCGCCGTCTTCGGCTGTGTTGATTGACAGCGCACCATCATCAGTTGTCATCCCTGTTGCGGCAACTCCCTTGGCTCAAGGGGATACGTACCCGCCTTCTGCCAAAGCCATAACTTCGGACGCAGCTCCGATCTCGGGCGTTTCATCGTCTAGCGTTGAAGCTGTTGGGGTCGTGCCTACGAGCTCAGCCACGCCGAGCGCTGCAGGCCAGAATTTTTACCCACCAGCCCCAGCTGCTAACTCGGCACCGTCATCGGCAGTCGTACCAGTCGCGGCAGCTACCTCAGGCAATGGCGACTACCAAAAGGCTCCCAAAGCATCCTCGCCCCCAGCCGTGCCAGTCGTTCCAATTTCTCAGACTCCCTCATCCATCGTCGAGGCTGCTGCGGCAACACCGTCCAAGCCGGCCGCGTCAGGTGCCCCGTCAGCAACCGACTTCCTGCCGGTGCCCCAAAGCGCCTCGACTCCTTCCCAGTCCACACCAAGCGGGCCCTCGAAGGGAGGGTCATATCTGCCAGCAAGCTCTGCCGTCAAGTCCACGGGTCAAACTCCGCAAGACTCTGAGTACGAAGGCTGCGATTCGGATTCGGAGCCGGCCGAGGTCAAGCCCGTCTACGGAGTCTCACCTGCCGCGGTTGTCAAGTCGGCCAAGCCAAAGGTGGCATCGGATGTCAAGATTGCGAACAAGACCCTGGCATCCGCCACTGCACCGGTCACATCGGCAACCAAGCTGACCACGGCCAAGACGCCGAGCAGTGACTTGTCCACCACGTCGTCCAAGAAGGTCGCTGCTGCTGCTGCACCTGCCGCCGCCGTTTCAGCAACCTCTGTGTCACCTGCCACTGCACCAAGTGTTGCTTCCGTCGAAGCCGCTGCCCAATCAGCCGTTGCTGTAGAGGCTCCTGTCGTCAACACGCCAGCCGGTGCCGTTTTCGGATCCTCCCCGGCCAAGCGAGATGTCGCCGCCAATGCGCTTCGCCACAGCAGGCGCGGTGTGCCGTCCGGCCGACGTAACAAGGCCCGCGCCTAGGAGGTCGTATTCGAAGCTCGTCGGGAGGAAATGCATGAGGTTTGAAACATAGTGGGTATGTTTTCTTTGTTTTGATGGGTGTTTTCCAGTCTGCTATTCAAGTTACCTGGGGATGCAAGTTCTGTACACATGGGTGGATTGTAATGTTTACCGAGTATTTATATTGAGTGGCTGCTGCTCAGCGACATATTTCAAGGACATGTTGACTTGGTGTATGTACACTACATGTTAAACAGGACATAATAATAGCAAATGCAGTTCATCCATACTGGCACGACGAATGAGCACTATAATGATGAGGGGATCAACAAAAAGCAAGAAAAATAAACATTCGTGGAAATTGGCCAAAAATTACTACTCTTCCGGTCAGGCTTGAACTGACAACCTCTCGATGCCGAGTGGAACTTAACAGTCGAACGCGCTAGCCAATTGCGCCACGGAAGACGAGCAAGGTGGGTAATCCCGACTCTTAGAAATCGAGTTTTCTCCATGCTTTATATAGCTTTGTCTTATAAATAGAGCGAATGATACGAACGAACGCTTGGCGTAACTGTATATGGCAGGGACTTTCAGCAGAGCCTGCCTGCTTGTTGACCGATCTCAGTCCCGCAGTATTAACATTCTGATCAGGGAGAGCTGGAAAGTTCTGCGTAATAATCCTCATCTCCACAACTTTTCCATGTTGTACGAACTGTTTTCGATGAACTCATCTCGGCCACGGCCAAACGACGACGGATCCCGAGCACGATTCGTGCAAGACTGGGATGGGCAACGAAACCAACTCAAATGATCCTCGTCCCGCACCTACCGAGTCGTTTAGGCCTCAACCCGGGTTTATCGAAAACTCCAGGACAGCCGTTGAGGACCACTTACAGCATATAGTAGAACCTCGCAAACAAGTTGCGGTTCTGCTAATTGGTCCAACCTGTCAATCGCCAGCGCTACCAAAAATGCTCCTTACAAGGTGATCAAATGTCACGGTGATCAGGTTGTTCGTCGAAATTCCTATCCCGAGAAACTTTTGTTTGCCCCTGGGGCTCGGCAAGCTGCCAACGATCTGGTGGATGCCTATGTATGTCTTGCATCAATAAAACAACCAGGTAGACACGCGGGTTGAAAGCGAAGCCCACCCCCTTGGGGCCAGTAAACGAATATCACAGTTCTTGTAGCGGGCCTGATCTGCAGCCGTGAGGGATTAGCTGATTAACAAAAAGATCAAACTCCCAACGACGTGCAGCAAGCACTTTTTTAACTTTAGTCCAAGGGAGATTGCCGGTCCTTCGCCAAGGCGAAAAAACAAGGCGTTACTTAGCTTTAGCTGGCACAACCCCCTGTTTACTGTCCGCACACCTTCACCTTGTCTTCCAACTCAGTGGATATCCTCCGACTCAGATCCTGCACCCTGGGTATGCGCGACCATTTCCTTAGCCCAGGGTATTAAACTCGGGTCACCCCTTGAAGCTTGTGGTAGCTCCCATGCGATCAGCAGAAACGAAACGGGACTGACATGCATCCAGTGTTGAGAAAACCAAGTGAATTCAGACGCTTGTTCGCAATGACTTTTGTCTGCCTTCCGTCAGTAGTTCAGGGGTACGTTCATCGAGAGGGAGATACAGCCCGACAGGACGTGACGTGGGATGGAGCACGTTCACACTTACTTCTCAGGAGTACCATGCTTACTGCCGCAAATAAACTCCCTCCCACATTAAGGTCTCCGGGTGGGATAACCCTGAACGTGCATCCACATACATGTACACCGGAGATAACGAATAATTACATGAGTCTGCTGCCCCTCATACAATAGTTCGTACCTCTTGTCTGTTCACCACGCTTACACCATGGTTCCCCAAAAGTTTGTCGTCTCTTCTCGATAGAGAGTTTTATACTTTCTGGGCACGCAATGGCAACGGCGCCCAGGCCGATTACATATGTCCTTTTGCGTCCCTAAAAGCTTTTCCAGGCGTTACCGGGTCGATGCTCTCTGTTCTGTTTTCCTGCCTCAATACTGACCCATTCTCCATCCCACGAGCTACGTTTCTCTTTGGTGACGAGTGCTCTGCACAGATATCATTGACTCCCCCACCGATTTGTCACTAAAACCTGCCCTTGGCCGCCTGGACCGGCGCAGCAGCTACGACGTTAAAGACTGGGCCTGCTCTCCATATCAACTGCGGAGGAGGGTACGGATGCACAGCAGAACGCTCACAACCATCGAGAACGCCCCCTCTAAGGGATTATCCCTGGCGGTAAACCCGTTAACATATGGAAACAAGGCGACACAATGTCTGCACAGCCAACGACCTGGGCGCTACTGCCGCCTCCACCAGGACTTGATCTCACTGAAAGCCGCGTGGCCGAGATGTACGCGGACCACATCACATCCTGGGCTTTCGCAGCCGTGGCAATTGGCCTTCGTGTATGCGCAAGGATGAAAAGAGGTGCTGCTTTCTGGTGGGATGACTATCTGGCTTGGGGGGCATTGGTATGGCTTTTTCTCCCGCCTCGATGACCGTGTACTTGTTGTAGACAGGCCACCAATGATTCAGCACTAACCTGCTCGGGATTTACGAGAATTAGCTGAGTTCATCGGTGCAAGATTGCAACGTTATTATTTTAAGTAAGTCATTGGCTCTATCCTCGTTCGAGGATGAACTTCCATGCTGACCGGATATGCTCAATCTCAGTGATCCCCCACGGCACAGGCAAGCACATATGGGCAGGCATGGCCGATACGGCCTGGTATTGGGCCATTGGGCTCTTGATCGCCCAACTGACCTACCTCTTTGGAGTCGCCTTAATCAAATACTCGACCCTCTGTCTGTACTGGCGACTGTTCGGCGCCGAAAGGCGCAGCCGCGTGCCTATCCTGACCTTGGGGGGTCTTGTTACGTGCTGGCTTCTTGTCGTGTGCTTTATCACCATATTTCAGTGCTTTCCTGTCTCGGCCAAGTGGAATCGACACTCCGCGGAGAATCCACTCCCGTCCGACCAGTTCACGTGCAGCATCGACGAAAAGAAGTTGTGGATGGGAACGGCCGTCCCAAACATCTTCACGGACCTCTTGCTTCTCGCTATGCCGATGCCGTTCGTCTGGAAGCTGCGTATGCCGACGCCACAAAAGATTGCACTTCTTGCTGTCTTCTTCCTCGGCGCCGTGTAAGTTCGGGTTGCAATGCGCACCGCATCAACCGATCACGTACGAGACCATTGCTTCTAACATATCCGCCTCCCGGCCTTGTACCCTTTTACAGTGTGACCGTCATGTCTGTGATTCGCTTCTACTACCTCGTCAAGGTAGACCTCATCGACCCGGACATAACATGGAATACTGTTGACCCTCTGATCTGGTCCGTTCTTGAGATTAACATTGCAATTTGCTGCTGTACGTCACCTCCTCCCGCTTATTCCGTGGCCCAAGTCCCAAAGTCTCACAGGATATGGTACACAAAGGTTGTCTTCCGACCCTTAAACCCCTCCTAGATCTCTTCACCCGCGGCACGACCAGGGCAGCGCAGCGTGTCGCCGATCGCGACCAGGCAAAGACCTCTAGAAAGCTTGACGGCGGCGACAGCATACCACAGTGGCTAGACGGTAGCAGGTATCACACTAGTAATGCCGAAGGCATTATCGGTGCTGAGTTGCTCAACTACAAGACCAGAACAGAGATCAGGGCCGAGCGCGTCCCGCGCCCGAGCCGCAGCCGAAGCTTGAGCCGTGTCAGGCTCGCTGCTCGTCGGGTGAGCATCGGCGGCGGCAGCAGCAGCAGTTGCATGGACGAACATGAGACCATAGGTGGAGGAGGCCCCCGGCCCAGCACGGAGCAGCTGACCGAGGCTGAGCCGGCGACCGTAGGCATAAAGGTCACCTATGATGTGACTGTATCGAGCCAGAGGCTTGACGGGATTGGAAAGCTACCAAGCCTTGAGGAGATAAATCCTAGCCAAGGCAAGAGCTCAAAAAGAGCTGGATAAGACTATTTACTACAAGGTATGGGTGCTTAATTCACTAATTTTATTTTGTAAGCTTGCAAAAGTCGGCCCGTGTTTCATGTATACCGTGCTCTGTACGAAAAGGACACGATAGTATAATTCTTTCATCACCCGTGCAAGTAGCTCGCAATGATGCAGCAAGTGTATCCTCGAGTGCACACATTGTTCGTAAGCTAAAAACGCCTCTTTGGCGGATCCTTGATCGATGGAAAGCTGTCTGGTTATAGGACTAGAACGGGCCCTCGCCTTTACATTGTCGGCAGTCCTTACTACCGCGCAATCTCCATGACAGCCTCCTCGATTTTTCCTAGGGCGTCCATATCCTCGTTCTCCTTTTTCAGGTCCAAAGCCCTTTGCTTATACTTCGGATTTGCCAAAATCTTGTCAACGGCTGCGACTATCTGATCTGCACTCGGTTTTCCAGTCTTCAAGTCAACCCCCAATCCCGCATATTCCATGCGAGCTGCCACGTCAGCCTTGTCGTTGGATTGCCCAGCAATGATTATCGGTGTCCCATTCATCACGCCATGCATAAAGCCACCGTAACCTCCCTGGAAGATCGTCTTGTTAACTGGGAACGTCCTTCTTGGCAACACACCATAAAGGAGTGTCTTCATGACATTAACCTGCACCAGAAGAAGCACTTACATTGGTGATGAAGACATCCGCATAGGGAAGAATCTCGTTGTAAGGAAAATAGTCGAGCACCTTGACGTTGGCAGACGGCAGCCCGAGCGATGCCTCAACATCCTCGGGCAGCCTTCGACCCTTGGCGCCCAGAACCGCGACGACGAAGAGATTGTCCCTCGAGCCAAGCCCCTTGAGGGCCGGAATCACCAAGTCGTCGAGGTTGATGTCAACGGTGCCCTGCGTCACGAACACGACCTTCTTGCTGCTCGCCTTGTTGCCGTTCTCGGATGGCACGTAATCGCGCAGCCATTCCGGGACCACAGCGCCGGCCTTGCGCTGGGTCAACGGTAGACCACCAACATATCTTATCTTGGGACCCAGGTCACTCCGTCCATATTCCAAGCTGGGACTGCACAACTGTAGCGTCAGGTCCGGGGCGGTGAACCACACGTCGGAGACGGAGCACTCAAGGCGGCGCGTGCAGCCCATCTCGACGAGAATGCCGGCCAGCCTATCGCGGGCCTCGGCAGTGGCGGCGTCGAACTCTGCGTGCAGCCTCAGCAACTCGTCACGGCCGGCGTCCGGCGATGCGGGGTTACCGAGCGGCGGGGCTTCCGGGCTCGTGCCGAACGCGACCGACACATTCAGCGATAGCACCGGTGGGAAGGTGTCGTATCCTGCGGGGGGAGGCGCGCCGTACAGGAACGGCAACGCGCCGCCAGCAAACATGTCTTGCAGCACCAGGACGCGCCTGGCCGGTCCGTGCTCCCTCCTCGCCTCCTCAAGGGCGCCACGCAGAGTGTCAGCAAACATCGGGGTCGGAGCCACAAAGATGTTGGAGAAGGCATAGTTGAACTGGGTCAGCCCCAGGGGCACTGTCCTCATCTTCTCCAGGACGCTCGGGTCCATCTGAAAGTGATTAGGGGTGGTGAAGAAGCGGGAGACGCCGGCTGCTGTTGCCTGCTGCTCATAGTCGGCAACCGCAGCGAGCCACACGGTGAAGCCCCGCGCGGAGAGATGGGCGCAAGCGCGCAGGATGGGACCCGTGTGGCCGTCGCCGGGGAAGCCCATGGCCACGATGAGGGGTTTCTCCGTGTCTGACATGTTTTTTTTATTTTATTTTATTTTTTATTTTGTTTTTCTTTTGTGCTCGGTTTGCTTTCTTGGGAAACTACCCAAACGCGCTTGGTTGGGCTCCCCTCGTCCTGGGCATGAAACTTTTTCTTGTGTGCGTTTGCACACCAACCAAACTCACGAAAATGGCCTCAACCCCTGTAAGCTTTTGGGATAGTTGGCGTTTGCAGTGCTGACAAAGCGTGGCAAGCCACAGTCGTTTTTTCTGTGTGAATAACCGTATGAGGAGAAGCCAAGCCAAGCCAAGCCTAGGTACTTAGTTTAGGTACCTGCACCTTATTTACTCCATCTGGCTGCCCGTGCACCCATATGAACGGAATGGACGGGGCAGGAGAGCATACAACGAACTGTGGCAAAATTCGTGGCTTTCGAGTGGAAACCATATATAGCCTAGAATTAGTTGCTGTGCCCGACTGACTGTCTTACCTGTTCGGAAACTATTTGCGGGTATGAGTCCCTCAGTGGGCCATTTATTATGCCGTCGGCTGCACTTGGTGTTGACATCGGACCATTGCCGTTGATAATTACAGTACATAGTAATTAGCTTGTACTTTGTAGAAAAATCACAGTAGCGCAGCCACATCCCTTACTGGCAACTTCTATGATGTAGTCGAGACGCCACAGAAAGGGTTTCACCCAAGGCCGATACTAAAGCAGGTAGGGTTTACGCCCCTGATTGCTATTCTTATTCTACCGTGATCCGAGCCCACAAAGGTACTATATGTCCATCTAATTACCTACGTACAGTACCTACAGTAGCTAGTAGTTAATTACTTATCTCCTTGGAAGCGAACAAGGGGCCCACAAAGTACAGGGTACAATGACGCCATCCGTCCGCAAGAACATGTGGGGGGAGCAAGCTCCTTTAATAACTACTCGGTATCCATCCAGTAAGGTTAATTCAGACGAAAACTGTATTTTTGTATCAACACCCAGGTATCTGTCTATACCTAGAGAATGTATGTGCAATGATCAACATTGCGATTTTGGGAGGAGAGAAGGCTCTCACTGATTGTGCTAAAAACAGCAAAGAAATGAAATCGTGAAAAGCGAACAGCCCAAACGCGCCAAAACACCATGCAAAGAACCAGCTTAGCGCACCTCTGACAAGAATCCAACGGCAGAAAAACAAAATGAAGCCACCAAGCCAATCCCGGAAGTAAAGCAGTAAAAAAACGGACAATGAAACCCCAACCAGCACAAAGGTCATCAAAAGGATCCCGGAGTGGAAAGGAACTCCCAAAGAACCCCCCACCAACAGTGAAGACGGCCTTACACAAAGTTACCCTCGCCGGAGCAGCGGCTCAAAGGCGGGTTGACTTGCTCCTTGGAGCACATGGAGACGGCACCCTCAACCCATGCGACACCGTTATACTTGACTTCTTTGTGGCTATCAGCCTGCCAGGTGCCTTCTTCTTTGAGATTGCCGACGCATCCACTAAAAGCCCTGCCGCTGCGCCTTGTGACGATGGGACGGGTAACCATGACACCGCACCAGCCGTTTATCACTGTGCCGGTTGTAGTAATGGTAGTAGTGGTTTGCCAGGTCCTCGTATAGCTGATACCGAACGAGCCAGAGAGCTTCTGCGTAATCTTATCAAGAGTTAAACCCGCACTGACCGAAACCGAGTTACCCAGCCAGAAACCCGCTGCCACAGCGACGGTCATATCACCCTGGGCGCATACAACGGGTGACATTTGCGCGTCCCAGTCAACAAAGCTGGTGGTGTCATCGAGGACGATGGAGGATGTGCCATCGCAATCCTGCCTCTTCCCGAGTTTGGCGTCCTCCTCGTGTCTGCGGGACAATTCGGCGAAGACGTCCTCGTCACTGCGGCGCTTGATGCTCTCTTCGGTCGGAGGGGAGAGGGCGATGCCGCGACTCTTAAGCATGGCCTTGTAGTCGTCCTCGTGAACGATGCGGAGACCATCCTCGCTGGGGACAAGGAGTTCGCGTGGCAGTATGGTCTCGTTCCCAAGGAACTCGCGGCCAAGCAGCCGGGAAGGTTTGCTGTCTCCGACCATGGGGCTGCCCGAGGCGACCGTTGCCATCAGCCCGGCAATGGCAATGGCGACGATCTTAGAGGACCACATTGCTAGTATGTAAAGAGCGGAAGGAGAACGAGAGTAATGAGAGAACTGAAGAATCAAAGGGTGGCCCGAATCAAACGGGAGGGAAAGATATAAGGGGTATCGAAAGTCGATAGAGAAAAGAAAAGATGAAACATAGATCGAATAAAGGACCTTCACTAGCCTTTATATGTGCTAAGTCTACGAGGATATTTCTGTCGTTATTTACCCGTCTTTGGTAGTCATTCCCTCGAGGGTGGCGACAGATTAGATCTTCAACAGTCTAGAATCTCGGGCCGCTTTAGCCGCAAACCACCCACTTACCGGCAGGTAAACTGGCATACTCAAGGTATTCAAAGTATAATATGCCATCGGCTGGGATCAGGGCATGTGCGATTGCGTATGGCCAGTGCTTGATGTGGTGTCAAGTGGCAAGCCAAGACTTTCATAGCCTCAAGCCTCCTCAGGGTCGAGATAGTGAACCCTGGGACCAAGTCCTTGGTATCACTAGCCACAGAACCCGGTGTAGAACCTTGGCACAATTCACAAGAGATAGCGGCATCATGTGCCGCCTTTACGTGAGAGCGAAAGGCCGGGAAGGCTTGAGTAAGAGCGCACACTCCTAGCGACAATGATTCTATTCGTTCGCTGTGGTGTGGCGATATGTTCGGACGGGAAGCAATCGCGAGCTATGACCTTCATGCAAGCACGAAAATAGAAGAGGTAGAGATACTCGACCTTGGTACACTGGTTTTAATGATAACGACACGTGGGCACTATAACAGTGATTTGATATACAACGCTATGACAAAATCATGTCCACACATGACTTCCACTTGAGCGTCAAGTCGTCGCATGTTAAAAACGCACCAGCCACAACAAAATTGCTTGCGAAGCTTAGCGGTAGTGTATTTTTAGGGGTCCAAGTGGCAATGGAAATCATCCCAATCTTTAAAATATGGT
>JARHUK010003682.1:0-17853 GCA_031001725.1 Pseudopyricularia javanii | reverse complement strand
ATTGTATCCTTGACCGGTGATTGAAAAATAAGTGGACAGTGACAGACACTAGTGGAACTCCTCTTGAATGAAGCGCCAAAATGTGCAGTATTAGCCAAGATCTTGAACAATTTCTATAAAGGTTGAAGAAGGTTTTTGTCCGTACGTCTTTCCCCCCATGTTGTCTTCATCTCTCTAAACCGGTATTTCCTTTGTATCACCTCTACTTCCGGTTTCCTCCAAGCTTTTGGGCTCATTTGTTTCCTATCCTATTATAACAACCATCGTTCCCCTGGCATCTTCTGCACTTGAAAGCTACTACCGGGTTGTACTTTGCGTTTTCACCAAATTCCCAAAAATGCAGTTCTCTATCCTTTCCACCATAATCCTGGCCATCTCCACGGACCTGGCCGAGGCGGCCCTCCACAAAGCCGCTGTTTGCATCTCTAACCGCCATGCTTCCACCGTCGGTGGCACGGCTTGGAGCGTCAGCTACAACTGGGTTAAAGATTACGAAATCATGATCAACGAGACCCAGTGCGCCTGCGAAATGTACAAACTCCGCAACACTGGTACCAACCCGTGGGACACCTGTCCCGACTGCACCTTTGACGGTCTCGGCTGCAATTCGGCGGAGAAGCACATAGGCGGCGACGAATTCACCTACTACTGCGAAAAGAAATGTGGCGCCCACGGCGCCGAGACCGACACTTCTTAGTCCTCTTTATACTGGGCTATCTGTTTCCTGGCTTCGTTGTTGCTCGCCATTTTGGCCTGGAACTTCATGATATAAATTGGGGACTCTTTGAACTTTTGGAGGATTTTCCTATGTTTTGTACATTTTGTGAACTATATCTTTACAAAGCGAGGGCTGGCGCTGGCTGGCTTCTGGCTGGCGTTTTTGTTATTTGGGTTCAGATACACATTGCTTCACTTGCTACATAGCTGAAAAGACAACGTCTTGTGGCTGTCAACTCTTTGATACCATGCCTCTGTTTTTGATTGATGTGCGTGTTTTAATGCTTATTCGTAATTGGGTAGGGTATTTATTTTCGTGGAGCCAATGTCTGTAGGAAAATATGCGCTTGTTTCTCCAGACTAACTGTAATAATCTGCAATGACTCGCAACGGCTATCAGGCAGATATGATTTCCGCATCTTGTGTCTTACTTTGGCTGACATGAAAACACTATGACGAGTGAGACACCGACAATAAACTGGAATATCTATTCTGGGCACGAGCTTCAATTTTCATGCCAAAGCTACCGAAAAGTCAACGTAGCACGCCTCTATGTTTCTCCATGGAGCCAACTCACGATGCACAAAATACATAAATTATCTAACCACTCAAGTAAAGCACTTCACACAGCTGCTGGCACCTGCGCGTCCTTGCTCTTCACGCTCCTCCACTCGATAGCGACGCTGCCAAAGACGCTCGCGGCGGATAGGCCCGCGCTCATAAGAAAGGTCCGCGTCAGGGCGTCACTGTAGGCCGCAACGACGCGATCCACCAGAGCCGGCGGCACCGAGGCACGGAGGTTGGTGGCACCCGACTCGAAGACGGTCTTTGAGTCCAGGCCCGGGAACACGGACTGCAGGCGCGCGACCAGGCCGTTGGTGAAGATGCTTTCGGCGATGGAGACAAAGATTGCACCGCCTAGGCTCTGCAGGAAGACGATGATGGAGGCCCCGACGGGCACGTCGTCGATTGCGAGCACCGTCTGCGCCGCGATGACGGGCTGCTGCATGCCGAAGCCCACGCCGGCGCCCGCCACGACCTGCCACCCAATCCACGCTTTCTTGCTCGTGCCCGGCGTCCAGGTCGATAGCAAACCAAAGCCGGCCGACATGAGCACCGTGGCCACCCAGAGGAACGGCGCGTAGTAGCCCCATGTGGTGACGATGCCGCCGGCGATGAGGGTGGCCAGGACGAGCGCTAGAAGAAATGGGAGAATTCGCACCCCCGACTCAACGGCCGACACGTCCTGCACGGCCTGGAACCAGATGGGGAGGTAGTAAATCGCGCTTAGGAAGGCCCCGCCCATGGTGAAAGCGAAGTACGATGCCGAGTACATGGTGCGCTTGCTAATGATGCGCGGCGGTATGGTGGCCAGGTCACCCTGGCGCCACTGCACAAAAGTCCATGCTGTGATGAGGACGCCAAAAACGCACAGCAGGGAGATGATGCGAGCATCGTGCCAGGGGTACTCGGTACCAGCCCACTGGAGGGCCAGCAGCAGGCAGATGATGGCCGGCATGAAGAGGACGGTGCCGATCGGGTCAAACTGCGAGAGTCGGCCACGCCATCCCTGTGCCAGCTGCCTGCTGCGCACTGCGTCAGCACTTCTGTCCGGTTCGTGAAACCAAAGTGCGATCGCGCCAACCGTTACTGCGCCAAAGGGCAGGTTGATGTAGAAGCACCAGCGCCACGTCAGCTTGTCGGTAAAAAGGCCACCCAAGAGAGGCCCAGCCACGACGGCAATTCCGTACATGGATCCCACAATACCGGTGAAGAGGGGTCGTCGTTTCATGGGCACCGAGTGAGCCAGGATTATAAGCGAACCCGAGAACAAGCCAGCCGAGCCGACGCCGGCCAAGGCGCGTCCCATAATTAGCATGATTGATGACTTGGCGGCACCGCATATAAGGGATCCAAGCTCAAAAAGACCTATAGCAGAGAAGAAAACCCATTTGATACTGTAAAAGGTGTACAGCTTTCCGAAGAAGAGCTGCATAGCCGAGATGGTTAGGAGATATGAGCTGCCGTACCAGCCGACGTCACCCAGGCTGTGAAACTCGTCAGTGATTTTTGGTATTGCAACCGCAATAATGGCATTGTCTAGAAGGTGAAGCGTTAGTCCGCATTGTTCTGGGCCTCCGGAACCGGTCTTGATCCAGTTCCAAGTCCGAGGCTTACATCGGCGACATGAAGGGGAGCTCACCGAGGGCCATGAGAAATATGCTGAGACACAACGCAGTGGTGATGAGAAAAAGCCTTGTCCCGTACACATATGGCGTCCCGTCTTCGCGGACGGTCGGATCAGTCTCTGGTTTTGCCGTGGGCTTATCACCACCGTCAGGATCGGCCTTCTCAGCCGCGGCAGATGAGGGCCGCGGCTGGTCGATCGACTGCCTGTCTCTGGCATCATAAAATGAAGCTTGATATCCGGAGTCTGCTCTTGATACCCCCGGACTTGTGGTGGGCGGGGTTTTGCTGGTTTTGTTCTCCGCCGGAAATTCATCCCGATCCTTCCCACACTCGCTCGGGGAAGAAGCACCCTGAGGAGCCGCTTCCGGGCTCGAGTCGGCGCTGGAAATGCTGGGTGCGAGAGTAGGGGTGGTGCTTCCCACATGCTCCTGAACTGGTGGTGATGTTTGGTCCGCCATATCAGTCTTATCAGATCGATCCGGCTGTGCTGCTTACTGGTCCGCAAAGATACCTCAGAGTAAGCCGATGCCCAGGCTCACGCTCAGTGCCACGGTTGAGTTTTCCGTTCGGAACGAGGAGAGAGTTGTTCTGCTGCAAAAAGAAAAGGCTGGCGGGACATCTGCAAAATTCAGCAACTTAAACTTCCTCCTCGTCCTATATGACGCCAACGACAGCCAACTGGCAGTTGCACAAGTCCCTATCCCATGCCGATGACTCGAAGAAGGTTTTCATCTGATGCGAGAACAGAACGTTGCAACTTTCAGCGGATGTTGCAACTGTCTGCTTTCGAATTCGAACCGAGGATGATTGTACAAGGCAAGCAAGATACTGCCGTATTCAGCTTCCCAGTAGCGCCCCGCTAGGTAGGATAGGAGCTGGGCGTTGGTCAGTTTTACCAATACTAGCGCGAGGATAATTTCCACTGGAAGATGGCCGGTGTGTAGACTGTAAGCATAATTTCCTTCTACAATTTAACTTTAGTACTGCACTCTTGACCTGCTATCTAATAGCGCTGGCTATATCCAGTCTGCCAGCGCAAGTGTCTGTTTGGAAACTTTTGGGGCTCCATGGTGGTAAGCCTTTCATCTGACTGGCGGACGTCGAGGATTGTCCGATGAACATTTACACAATATGTTTTATGTCAGTACAATTGGGTAAGAGCTCGATCCATCTTGGCCAATATGTATACGGCTGTGTCGGATGATGTTCCGAGGTGATCTTGATGGGCTCCCGCATGGCTGGCTTCACTGCCAGGAGCAACTGGATGGGATGGATTCGGGATGGGCAGCATTTCCTCTCATCCGATGAGCACATGAACGAGAATGCATTGGTCGGCCGGTCAAAGCAAAAATACCGATGCATGGGGAGGCGTCTCATGTTTTGCTGGTGGATGGGGGAATGAAAATAGCATCTTGGAATGAAGGAAGTTGGACCTGGTTCGCCACAGTGCACATTCATCCACTCGTCTCTTATAGTCACCAACCCGGACTGGATGGGGCTTGTGGGGAGGGTCAGTTTTTAGGAACGTATTCCTGTGCTTCGCAATCGCCTTCGGTATCTTTGGCGTGCCGGACTTTGCCGTCCTTGGGCGGATTCTTTGTATCTGTCTGCTATCTCTCGATATGAATGAGCCGGCTTAGCTGCATGTGTGTGTGGGTTGGTATCCACGATGAATGCACCTCAATGCACCGATACAGACTCTCCCATCCAGCCACACAGGCGACTGACTGGGTGACCTGGAGGGACGGCAGAGTACCATGCAAGACCTAGCACGTGGTGGTCGGTTAAATGTCTTGGGGATAAGGTCTCATGGTTCGTGGCAAGAGGAGGGGGGCATGGGCGATAAGCATAGCTCCGAATTTCGGGGCGGAGATGTTGTGTCATGAGTGACACAATGGTCCCGAATAGTCACCTGTCTGACTATAAACAAATCGTGGTCGGCTCCGGGAGCGTATGTCATTTCATACGCAGATTATGTTTCTTGAACATCGTTGAAGCTGCACTCAGCCATCAGACGAAGAAAGACGACAAGATGCTGCGCTGGTTGCTCCTGGCCCCGGTGGCCTTCTTACTTCTCTTCTGGGCAAGACGACGGCGGGATTCCTCGCGTCCTTCCTTGATCGTATGTGGTGTCCGCACTCCCTCTCTCAAGTGTTCGTGCTGACGAGGGGTGGGTAAACGAATCAAAGACACATGATGAAAAGTATCCCGCCGGATGCCCGGGCTCAACGGCCAAGATCGAGCCATTGCACGATTTTGATTGGAGGCAGGAAAAACCACAAGCTTTTCGCCCATTCAAGCCGACATACTACATCACTATGGGTACATAGCACCTAGAACCCGTCCGTATCCCATGTTCAAAGGCCCGCAGTAGGCTCACCGGCACACCAAAAAAAAACAGGGGTACAAAACAGCTCGCCTTCGGAGCTGATCGCCATGGACCATGACTACGTCGAGAAGACGACCTACAGGCGCGAGATCCTGGCCGAGCACCCCGAGACCGCGATGGGCACCGTGCCGGAGGGCCTCGCTCCGGCCAGGGAGCTGTACGCGTACCTGATGGCCGAGTACCTGCCGACGCGCTACCCTACCATGTTCTCCCTGGCCCCTGGCACGCAGACGCTTCTCAACCACGCGACGGGGCGCGAGTACTCCGTCGTCCCGCCGGCAGATGCGACGGCCCTCTTGCGCACGCTGGGCGAGACGGTCGAGGACGATCTGTTCCTGCTGGCGGCGACGCCGGCGGGCCATCGCCTCGTCGCGTTTGTGTGCTGCCACCCGGCTGGGTTCGACCCGTCCGAAAAGCTGGGCAAGGTGCTCGCCGAGATCCACGCGCCTGTGCCGGGATATGAGAAGATTGGCCCGAGCATGGAGCGCTTCTTCACTAGGCTGGAAGTTGGCAAGGTGGTCAAGCGGTTGAACGTGAGTTCCTGTGGGGTCGTGGCTGACGGGAGGATCAAACTGACGAATTTTGTGGCAGTGGGCAATCTCAACTCAGCCAAAGCTCTTCACGCCCGTAAGCATGCATGTCTATACCGGTGACGAGGTCAAGGTGGATGAGGATGTGGACATTTACAAGGTCGGTACACGTCCCGGAAAAGCTCCTGTGAATACAACCCGGGGGGCCCGCAACTAACGTGCCTGGCTATGGCGACAGACGAGGTTCCGTTGCGAGCTGCAATCACTGTCCAGACTCCCGCAGACAGGCGCAGTACTCTTCTCTTTCAAATCATACAATTACCCACTCACGGATATCAAAGCCGAGGGCCTTGGCCCGGAGCTCGCCGACGCGATCGAAGGTCTTAAGAAGGGCAACGTGCCCGACATGTGGATTTACAAGGGGGCAGTCCGGTGGGGCAAGAGTGTTTGTGAGTATTTGAGGAGCTAGAGTGCAGCCACGGCATTGTTTCCGAGCAAATATTTTGGAAGAGTAATAGCATAGCGTGCGTTTTAAGCGCGGGTTGGGCAGGGATATGCCGGTGGAACAACAACGGAAGGCTTCCGCAGCACAATCTAAAGATACCAAACCGTCCCAAATCAAGTCGGAATCTCGCCGTCCCAGACAAAGGCCTGCTCCCTCCCTTCCAGCAACGGCCGCAGCGCCATACCGTAGTCGCCTCCGTTGGGCGTCCGCAGCAGGGTGTGAATGTGGAACTTGGCTGGCTCTCTGTTTTTCAAAAAGACACCGGAGTGGTGGTCGAACTCGACAATTATGACGGGGCTCTGTATCCTGTAGTAGAAAGCATCCTGGTCGCCGAAGCCGCCGATCCAGGAAAAGTATGTCTCCTTAAACCACTTCTTGACCTGCGCCAGTCGCATGTCCCTCGCACGCTGCGGCAGGTACAACAGGAACTGCTCGATAATTCCCGACACGAGCTCCTGCTGCGCCGGGGCGAGGTCGGCCACGACGACACCCTCATATGGCACAATGCGGTTGTCGCGATACGCGCCGCACAGATGGCGCTGGTCATCGTGGTTCCAGCGGCCCTTGGGCATGGCCGGGTCGCGGAGCAGCTTGTAAATCCGCGCCTTCTCTTGCGTCTCGGAGGGCAGCGACTGCATAAGCCGTAGCCCGAGCTCCTCCTCAACATGCAGGATGCGGGTGCCGCGGTGCGGTCCGTCGTCAATGACGTTGGGCTCGGCGCCGGTGAACCAGGGCGAGATGACGATCTGGGACCGGTGCAGGAGCACGTTGAGGCAGAGGTGGTGGCCGTAGAAGGAGAAGCCCCAGGGCGTGGTGGTCGAGGGCTCGCCGAACAGAACAAAGTTGTACGAGTGCTCGTTGCAGATGCGTGGGGCGCCGACCAGCTCGCCCAGGAAGCCGTTGATGCGCATGGCGCCGAGGGCCTTTTGGTAGCCCTCGGGACTGAGCGTGGCTTCGAGCACGCGCAGAACGTCCCGGCGCAGCTCGGGCTTCAACTCGTCCAGGCGCAGGCCCTTGTCGCTCAGGAGGAACTCCGGGTTGGACCAGGACCGCCACTCGGGCGAGTCGATATGGTACTTTGTCACAGCAGCCTGCTCAGGGGTCAGCTGAGCAAGGACCGAGTTCACGGCTGCGGTAATGTCGTCGATGGGGATCCCTTCGTCCTGTGGTTTGAAGAGGCCGGTGCGGACGGTGCCGTCGGTGGTGACACCGCGAAAGGGCTCCTGGAAGAGAGCGCGCCAGTTCAGGTACAGGGCATGGAGCCAGGGTGGGTTGCCCCCTTGGATAAACTCTTTGGCGTACTCATGCGCGTCCTGCTTTTGCATTGTCGTGAAGCGCGGGTGGGTGAGGTCTGGTAGAAACTGGCGATACTCGCCGTCCTGGGCGTCGGTTGACGCCATGGTATGCGTATCTCGGGTGCGGTCAGTCTGATCTTAGTAAAGGTACTTTCCTGATCTGCTCGGCCAGATCAATTTTTTGACACTTTTCCCGCGCTGTGGAGATCAGTCAGATGAAGGTTCATGTTGTCCCGTAGATCTCGTCGCATCAGTTCATCCTCTCACGATGCGGGGTTACGGCTGTCCATTTGCAGTGGAGTTTTGGCCGCGATCTCGGAGAATCGCGACAGTGGTTTCGAAACAGTGAGAGGTGATGGATTGATTGCATTTGAAAGAAAAGCTCCATAACTGTTATCAGATGACATTCGCTCAGATTATCAAAGAGTTTCTGTGCGTATGCATCGCCGGTGACTAAATGAGGATGAACAGCATCAATAGGATATCAATTGATCAATCGATTGATTCTCGTTATTCCCGTGCGACGCTTAGTTACAGGGCTCTAGCGCTAATGCGGGGTAAGCAACCGCTAGCCATCAGCGCCACCTCAGGTCTTGAATCACTGCCCCTCCAACAGCTTCGGCACCACCTCCAACAAGTGTTCAACAATGGCATCCGGCCCCTTTTCCACCTGCAAGCCATGGGGTATCGCGTGGAACTTGATGTCTGGCACTATCGACCTGCCAATCTGCTGGATCTGGGCAGCTTCCTCTGCGGACCACATTGACGCGGCAAACTGGAGTGGTGCTGAGGTTAGTGGGAATTGCATTTGATGTTTCGAAGGATCTGTCATGGGATAGGAAGAGGAAGAGGAAGAAAGGGAGAGAAGAATAAAAAGAAAAAGAAAAGAAAAAACTAACCAAGACATCTGGTTTCGCCTCCTTGACCTTTCCCTCCACCTCTGCGATACCTGCGGCACAAAGTCAGTACCGTCTTCTGCCCCCATCACAAGCATGTCTTTCAATACTCACTCTCGCAGTTGGCTACATAGTCGATGGTGTACTGGTCCTTGAGTGCCTCGACCAAACGCCCGATCAAACGCTTGGCACGCTCGGGGGCCGTGTTGACCGTGACGAGTCGGAAGGGGCCTTTCGGAGCCATTGTGTCTTGCACTGACTTGATTCTAGTGTTGGAGAAGGGGTAAGATGGATGATGGTTTCGTAATCGAGTCGCCGAACAATAACCTGATTGTCCGTTCCGGGCACGGGGGAGTCAAGAAAAAGCAGATTCATACGCCCCCAGCTTCCCCCCTCGGATTCCGGCAAAGCTGTTTGGAGGAAAGGGTCCACCGTGGAACAAGGAGAGCCGATGTCGGTAAATGTGAATAGTTTCGGATTCGGCACGCGGCGGAAAGATTTTATGTTTATAATTTAGCAGAGATATCGCCCTTTCAAATACATCGTATTCCTTTTGATTTATCTCATTTGCGGTGCTTTCGACAATGAACTACAGACTTTTAAGATGTGATATACTGTATATATATAAAGGTCGGCTCTATACTTGAGCGTCTATGTTACTCTGGCGCTTATTGAAAATTATGTTGGCACCCGAAGGAAACCAATGCCCAGTTTGCTTGTCCCCTAACACCAAAAATGTCCATCTCTAGATCATTTGCGGAAGGATATCATGACCGCCTCACTGGCAGCAACGCTAAACGTCCCGCCCGCCACCTTCTCCGCCTCCTCGGAGCCCACAATCTGCCCATCCAAGGCAACCGTCTTTCCGGCCCACGAGATATCCTCCCTAGCCACCACACTCGGGGCCCTCATCCGCCGGATGACCGCCTCTCCCGCCGGCAGCGTCTCCCCCGCAAAGGCAAGCTGCGCCGTGACGCTCGGCCGCTCCCCCTCGCCAAAGTACTGCTCCAGGTTCACGACCACGACGTGCTCGAGCGTCGTCGAGTCCTTGTAGACGCCATAAGCTGCCAGGGTGGTCTCGGAGTGCAGGATGCGCACCTGCTTATCCCCTCCCGCGATGGCCTCTGCCACAAACAGATGGCCGTAGTATAGCGGCCGGGGCCCTGCGGCAGTGGTGCCGTTGATGCGGGGCTGCCAGGCGGCGTAGCGGTAGCCGACGCCCATGTGGTAGTACATGCGGGACACGTTGGTGCTCGCGGCGTAGAGGGAGTAATCAATCGACCACAGTGTGGCAGCGAAGACATCTGAGACGTTGGCTAGTCCTTGGCACTGGGATATGAGACAGTATGTGTGTTAGTGCTCTGCAGGCGCTAATACCAGGTAGAAGATAAAGAGTCACGCACAGCGATGGAGTTGGTCTCTCCAATCTCGTATTCAAAACCGAGCTCCGCGGCGTAAGCGGACTGGTCTTCGTAAAACGCCATCGACGACACCATAGTGTCGTGATTCAGGATGTTGTCCAGCGTCGGCTTGACAGGGCTGCAAGCAGCACCAAAGTACTAGCGTGTTCCCACCGTGTCAGGCACACCTCCATAATGATCGATAAGGTCAAGGACATGAACATACCTGGTGACCCGAGTAGCTGACGACACCGGTCGCATTCATACCACCTCCATCCGCTAGGTTGCGAAACGTCCAGCTAGTGCCGTTGCCCCTTCCGGGCCCGACAAAAGTGCCTGCTTGGTACCTGGGGCCTGGCTGGCCGGCGGGGAGCGCGGCAGTAACCGCCGTGGTGACGGCCTCGTAGCGCGCCACCGACTCCTTGATATACTCTGCAATGTTCCAAGTTGAAGTATTCCTGTCGACAGGGAACGCTACAACATCAAGTGTTAGCATCAATGAGGTGGCAAGGAAACAGTTGCGATTGGAATGCTCTTACAATCAAACTCATTGCCGATCTCGACGGCATATAACCTCGAATCAAGCTTGGAGTACACCTCGATAGCCTCAGCTATCGTCTTCGCAGTACCCTCCTCGCCGGCGTCGAATGTCAACCCCAGAATGTACTTGGTCTCTGGCGCGAAGATCCCGAAAGAGTCGAGCCATGACGGGCCCCAGGTCAAGGAAGATGGCTGGTCGGCGCCCGGGACGGTGAAGTTTAAGATCATGGGCTCTTGTTGATCCGGGACAAAGGTTGCGTGGTTGGCAGTGGTGCCGCCGACCCGGATACCCGGGTAGGCCCCTGTTATGTCGGCCAGGTTCTGCAGCATGCGGATGGAGAGGGTGTTTGGGTGCCTGGATGCATTTTCACGGGAGCCAAGGTCAGCAAAATCACCTGATGGAGAGCGGAATCATTACCAAAAAACCACTGACGAGGCATTGCCGGTAAAGTCCATAAAGTTTGCGATCTCAATGGAATATGAGATGAGCGCAGGGTCGACAGTCTTCGCTCCTCGTTGCGCTGCCGCTGGTACGTCCAAAGTCAAGGAGGCCATGTCGGCCGCCTTGACGAGGCAGGGGGCCAGAAGCGGTGCCCATCGCAAATAGGTAGAGAATCGCATCTCCGCAGTAAAAGATGGTGGTAGCACAACCGACTCTACAAGACCCTACTTGAGTATGAGCACTCGGTCGACTTCTTTATAAGAACCGCTGATGGCCGCCTGGCCGCACATATTAAAGAATTAAATCAGACTAGCCGTATGCGGAAGCAAGATCGAACTTAATCGACATCAACCGTATATCCGCGAGACAAGGATCGAGCGACCTCGATCTCGCAAGTGCCGGTGAGGAGAATAACATACATCTGTGGGGTTCGCGGGGTACGTTGTATTGAAATACCACCCACTGCAGGGGGAGTAGGCAAGAATAAGGTGAGAAGTACAATCCTTAGTTGGCATTCTACGGTCAGATGCGCCCGTAAAAGCCCTCACTGCTACCCAAATTTCAAT
The DNA here is from genome assembly GCA_031001725.1 of Pseudopyricularia javanii. Taxonomy (NCBI): domain Eukaryota; kingdom Fungi; phylum Ascomycota; class Sordariomycetes; order Magnaporthales; family Pyriculariaceae; genus Pseudopyricularia; species Pseudopyricularia javanii. The sequence continues at coordinate 6,383 of JARHUK010003682.1, read as the reverse complement.
GGCCCTCTACTGTCGTTGCCTAGGAAAATCGACTGCACAGACAGGGCGACGACTACAGACTCGTAAGCTCATTTTTCCGCCAATGACCTACCTCTCATAGCAGAACATGAATCGAAAGGGCAGGGGACTTGACGTTGCTATCGTGAAACAAGTTTGAGGATCCGATTCTGTCTAGAATAACTTGTTTGGGTCGCGACGTTGCGAGACAGCAGAGTTGCCACGCCATGTCCCGAGTTGCGCGCATGCGAATTCCAGAATTGTCGAAGAAATTACACGCTGTAAAGGCCGTTCCAAAAGGCATTTGATAATTCGTAATTAAGATGCTCGAAAGGAGCATCGGTGCGGCTCCGCTTCTCGGCAACAAGTCCGGGTAGACCCCTGGACGCACCGGGTGTCCGATCCCACCCACACCCGTTGACAAGATGTTCGCGTTGCCCGTCCTTGTGTTCATCGCCTCCTCCTCCTCCTCCTGCCAAGAGCTTAGATGCAGCTCAACGTGTTGATTGGCGGAAGAAATATCGGAGGTGCTCATCGCGTCTCCATTTCACAGGTTGACCCCCAGGAAGACGAGCGGCACCAATGCCACGGCAACGGCATCCATCCTGGCGCCGCCTGCCACCTTGTTTTCGCCGCCAGCGCAGAACCCAAGGAGGCAAATGTCGCTCGCGCAGTCTTTGCCAACGCTGCATCCAGCTCCTGGTCCACTCTTGCCCGGGTTCCGCACCTCGTCCCGGGTCTGCAGCTCGGCGTTGATCTGGTTTGGCCCCTGGAGGGCTGCGGCCGCCAGGGCCAAGCCGGAGATAAAGGTGGCGATATTCGAGATTTGCATCTTTTGAGAAAGTGGGTGTTCGTGTCCACTTGAGCAAAAGAGGTAGTTATATGTGTAAGTCGTAGGTAAAGAATTGGGGTGCTGTATGATAGGTATCTAGAGAATATGTATTATAGAATGGAGATTAACAGTTGGACTTCGAGCCTGCTCCTGAAGAATGTGAGATACAAAAGCTGGGCTGGGAAGATGTAGAGGATGAATGAAATGACCAAGGGCCGAACACTAAAACTCAAAAGGTCGCGCACAAAGCATCAAGGTCAGAACATGTTACTGATTCGGTATTTTTAGCTGGGGGACATGCAAAACGTATCAGATCGGCACGCGAAAAGTCGGACCTTGAATCAAGTACCCAAACGCCAAGAGTCGCGCAATTGGCAGCAAGACAACTGAAGCTATTCCCAACTTTACTCGCTGCACTTGGTAACTTATAGCATGCAATTACGCTATCACTCTACCAGATCTACCTTCCATCTGGATTACGCTTATTGAAGAAAGTTGCACTTAAGGGTTTGGATATCTAGTAACAGTTTCTCAAAATACTTTATGGCGAGTTAATATATCCATCTAAAATTCAAACAGGAAAACACCAAAGTGTAAATGCTTCTCTCCCACGCCACGCACTCGTGCCATCCGTGACCATTTCCCTTCCGTTTGTTCACAGAGTGTTCATAAATAGTGCCTCACATGAGCTGGAAACTTTCGCTCCATTTGAAACTCGAATATGAGTTACGTTTCGCCTCTCCCCCCTTCTCGATGAAGCTTTCAACTTCAAGAGCTTCACACATATGGGTTTGGGCAGACACTTTTTCACTTGCCTCTCTGTTTCCTCATTTGCCAGAAAAAGCATTCAGCAGGCAATGGGACAGAGCGAACCCAATGTTGTCTTGGCTATGTCCTCTCCATGAGAATTTAGATGTTGAGAAATGGTGTAGTTGATGATATACGAACCACCCCTGTAAAGCAACCAAAATGTAGAGGTGCAGTTAAGCTACCCAGAAGCCCGTCTTAAGCGTAGTCAACGCAGCTGTTTAATGATGGAACATGGAAGACAGCAAACTTTTGGAAAGTCAGTTGTCTATCAAGTGTATGCGTTTAAGATATAGACGCTCAAGATATACTAGCCTCTGTTCACAAGGGCCATGCTTACATATAACTATGTTTATATCATATCTCCGTAGAAAATACGCACCGTATGTTAAATCATAGGCAAAGAGTACGCTTATAAACTTTTTAACTTGCCTTGCGAATAAAGGCAGATGATCACCCGCGAAGAGTCTTCATCTATTTCATAGACTTCTATCAGCCTACTGTGTCAGTGTGACTAAATTCCCAGGAGGCAACCTGACAGCATTTTGACGGGATTTGCAGTCAAGTCGGCATTTATGCAGCCCTAGAGAGAGAGCGTGGTATCAAGAAACTCCTGGATAGCAAGTAGATATCTCCTTAATTACAACTTGGGTCCAGTTTTCATGGTTCATCCAGATTAAAAATACTAGTTCATTAGTTAATCAGGCCCTGGTTAGTTGTATCCCTGCCAAAACCCTGAAGATATTTACATGTTTATAGTCTCTGCCTCCTAGCCTTTTAGATACCCATACAAACATAAGCGTTCGCCCACATGCTTTTGCAATCGGATCCAGCGCCAGGATTCCAGCGGATAACGTCTGCGACGCTGATTCCGTACTGGGGTGCAATGGTTTCACAGGTCTGCCCACCAACAACGAAATGGAACCCTTTACACCCAGCCACCATGCCTGTCTGCACAGGCTAAAGGGTCTCACTAGGCGGTGAAGGCTGGGTCAATGAACCGTCGCTTGAGGCTCTGATGCAGAGGTAATAGTCGAGCCACATCCCCCCACAGGCCGCACCACCAATTCCAGTGTTCCACTGGATGATCTGATCTTGAGTGATTCCGTACTGGTTGGCGACGGCCCAGCAGTTGTCCCCCGGCACAACGCGTTGGAAGCGGATGCAGTTGTCCACCATGCCGTCATGGATGGGCTGCGGTGTTGCGTTGGATGGCGGCGGCGTCGTGGTGGGAGCGGTAGTGGTGGGAGGGGCAGGCTGACCACCTACAACTCATATTTCACCACACAATTACAAACGCGCACGACAACGCGAACAACCATAACATGCCCAGCCCCAAGTTATACGAAAGTCCCAAACTATTTTTGGGGCAAGGGGCTTTGATAGTCTGCAATACCCCCTCCTCGCATTGCATCTTGTCCAGAATTTGGCGCGACACGTTGGCAGCAACTTCTTTGGCAAAGGGCTCATAGACACAGCCCATTCGCGGTACATCCGTGTCGACTATCGAACATGGTGTTCCTGTGGGAGTAACTGTTTTCGGCGAGCTATGCCCACCCTTCCAGTACGATTTCTTCTCTTCCAAAACACGGAAGGGGAAGGATGTTTGGTGGTCGAGATCTGGACAAGAATTCAATGCTTCCTCGATGTCTGGGGTTTGAGCATCAGGGGCTGAGTGGAATTTGATTCCGTTGTAGAAATCCAAGCCGCCCAATCCAGAGTAAATACCGTATCGGGGATCAGTGCCGTTCAAAAAGCACCTTTCCTCCAACTTGAGTCGCCAGGAGATGTTGACGGTGTCAGTGCCATCGGTCATGTTGAGAGTGTTGACTAGGATGGTGTGGACGAAAGGCGTTTCTGAGGTTGGTTACTCCATCGTCGCCCAATCCTCGGGATAGATAGTGAAAACTTGTCTTGCCCAAGATTTGTTTGTATTATTCGACATGAATGCAGCGTCGCTGGTGATACTGGCCCAAAGATAGATGCCGAGCGCATCCAACGAGATTTGGTCCAAGTTGCGAAATGCAAAGACAATGGGAAACCATTGGGTTGGCGCATAAGTTTGGTTGGCTAGTGGGAAAATGAGATCAACCTGGATGTCGGCCGGCAGGTTTTGCTGGGCCGTGACAAACGAGCCCAAGAAGTGGGAAAAGAAAGCGATAATGATTAATAGACGCATCATGATGTGGTGAATTGATTAAACAAGGCAGGTATGGCGAAAAGTTGACGCTGCAAAGCAGAAAAATGACGATGGTGAAGGAGGACAGGCTGTTTCTGGAAAACAGGGGACTTTGTGGACTTGCGGTTTAGCTGCCAAGTTTGAGAGACCGAGGTAATTACAGTAAGAAACGTGCGTGCCATCCGCAGTGGATTTGTAAAAGGTAATAATGTTAATATTTCTGCGCCAAGCGGGCCAAGCCGCATACGACAAGGTACGCAGACCCTTCAGCGTAATATCTCAACCCCTAAATCTACGTGATGGGTGGTGCAACCTGATTAAATCGTTTGCTTTCCCAATTTTGCCTAAAGAGACCTTTAGCAAAGCATTGTTGGGGATGGAGATTATGGCACATTCAGGTAGATTGCAATGCACTCCTACGGCAACTTGGCAACAGCAACCAACAAACACCATCGTCGGTTCATTGAGAAAAGTATGCGCTACCTAAGGGGGTGAGCCACCATATTAGGTACTGTATATACCGTACAGTAGGTATTCAGGACAGGCTGCCGGTGGCCTGGTAGTATATAAATGACTGGCCTCCATGCAATCAATACACCTTTGACAGCCCTTTCTAGCCAGGCTCTTTGCCAACCTCATCATTCCTTCTAGACTAGTTTGGATATCTACCTAGTTCCAATTACACTCTTTCAGCGGCATTTGTTGCCCACGTTACTTTTCTCTCCTACCCCTTTTGGGGCTCCGCGAGTGTATCCCTGCAAATGGCAATAGAGCTGCCGCCTGCCTCGGTTCTCTCGTAGTCGCACTCATTGCGGATCAGCACAGCAAGTCCTCCTGCGCGCATATCGTGGAGAGAAGCTCGTGTTAGGTGAAGAACCACGTTCAGCTCGTTCAAAAGCCAGCCTCTGCCCTCGTTGACATCGTAGAGTATGGCGTCTACTCCTCCATAGAAGGGTCCGCTGGGAGGCGCGTCTTTCCGGGACTCTGAGAGATGGCTGTTTCACTCAAAAAAGTCCTGAGAAGCCGAGTGTGATATACTTTCCTACCGTAATGGTCGCACGGTCAACCTGGAATCCGGCGTTCGTCAACCCAGGTTTGCACTTTTAATGTCGTAGCTCGCATCCTTCGCACCTAGATTTGTTGCCTGTTAGCCTTGAAGCGGACGAGTAAGTGAAACTCAACTCGTACCTGCAAGATTCTTCACCTCTGCGCACCATCCAACGATTTGCCTCGCATTCGCAATGCAAGTCAAGCTCGGCACCCTGTCCCCGTCGAAGAGCTGCTGGAGCTAGCTGTTGGTAGAGCGTAAGGCTATTGGGGTATTGGAATTTGGGCTCCATATAGTTCTGTGCTTGGGGTAGTGTCGTAAAGTAGATCCAGGGAAATTCCGCCGCCGGATTAGCGGCATTTCCCAATTAGGTCATTCTGTTTATGGTATAGCGTCCTGATTTGAACCCCTTCTGGTTCGACAACCCGGCGACTGAGGTATCTACTTGAGAAATTCCACCCCTCATTTTAGACACACCCTCTGTAGCTACCAGTTTCCTCATTTGGCCACCAGCGCGTTTGCATAGGCTTTAACCTCAAACATAGCCACTCTAATGTTACTGCGCATAACATAAAGTTCACCGCTCCTTCTCAAAATATTTAGTTGCCTATACAATGCCATCTAGGGTCCCCGTCCTGTAATCCATCGTTCAAGGAATGTCCATCCTCTAACCCCCTCGTACCAGCTCTTCTCCTCGACTAGCTGCAACAACATGAGCAAAGACGGGATCTCCCCTACCGAGGGCGGAGGCCCTGTCAGTCAAAAAGAGCACCCGCCCGAGAAGCATGATAATTACCTCAAAGACCGAGAAGTCTGAGCCGCTAACCCTAAGGAAAAAACGCCTTCGTCCTTCTATATACCAGCCTAACCAATATAATTTTTAAATATATGTTAGGAGGTATAGGGATCGCTGGAAGCGGTAGATCGTGTGGAGAATCGTGGGGTAAATCGTAGATCACTTACAGTGGGGTTCAAAAAAAACCTTAACGCGCCAAAAATTCGGCTTTCCTGGCCTTTGACCACCAATTTTATATATAACAATGCCAGCCCAAAAAAAATCGCTAGAACTCAAAAACATAATAAAATTGAAGCTATTCACAGGAATACTAATATTTAGTATACCACCCGTTGGCTAATTTTACTGCGTACATCCTATCCGGAATAAAATCGATACAGCGGTCGTGTTACGACCGTGCAGTTGGTTCCTGCTAGTTCGTGCATATAGTGTGGAATAGGGACGTAATGAGCCAGAGGTCTCATTACCGAAGCTTTTGCTTTGTGGTGCAACGGTTGCCCTAACTCGTTCGTAACAGGTCGATTTTAGCTTAATCCAACCCTTCCCACTCCGTTACCGCCCACTCCGCCAATGTAGCAATATCAGGTATATTTTTGCGTAGGATATAAAAGTCTGGGTGTGCTTTGTATATAGCCTTCTTTAGCATAGCCCATGCGTTCTCAATTGGATTAAGATCTGGACTGTGAGCCGGCCAATCTATCAGCTCAACAGTCTGATCCAGCAT
>JARHUK010003676.1:0-21156 GCA_031001725.1 Pseudopyricularia javanii | reverse complement strand
GTTTTTCCCCCTTCTCTTCTCCTCACCTTCACCGGCCCCTTCCGACTTCCCTATTACCTTTCATCTTTTCCTTTGTCTTTTCCTTTGTCTTTTCCTTTGTCTCTTTTCCTTGACATTTATCTTCTTTTTCTTTATGTCCTGTTGCTTTGGACTTTGATACCTTTCATCCCCACACTCAGCAACCATGTTCTCCCTACAGTCCGTCGCCCTTTTCGCCCTCCTCGCCGGGAGTGGCCTTGCCGCTCCGGCCCCTCAGGAGTCCACCGCCACCGCTGCCACCAACGGCAGCGTCGCCATCCCGGCCGGCTACAAGAAGACTGTGTTCCTCGACGACTTCTCAACGGGCAAGGCCGGCGCGCTCCCGGACTCGGCTAAGTGGCAGATCGACGTCGGTACCCAGTACCCCGGCGGCGCAGCCAACTGGGGCACTTCGGAGATCCAGACTTACACCGACAAGCCCGAGAACCTGGCAATTACCAGCGCCGGCACCCTCAAGATCACGCCGATCAAGAGTGGCGAGGCCTGGACGTCGGCCCGCATCGAGACCAAGGCCGGAAGCGACGTCAGCTGCCCGGCTGGTGGCAAGCTGCGCATCGAGGCCAGCCTCAAGATCCCCAACAGCGACCCGGCTACCCAGCTCGGTATCTGGCCCGCCTTCTGGATGCTGGGCTCTGGCTTCCGCACGGACCGCACGTCTTGGCCTGCCGTGGGCGAGATCGACATCCTCGAGGTCTCCAACGGTGTCGGCACCGTCTTCCACACCGCCCACTGCGGTGTCGTCAACGGTGGTCCTTGCAATGAGAAGACGGGTCTGGGAGGCAGCGGCGAGTTCCCCCGCGGCAGTTTCGTCAAGATTGCCGTCGAGATCGACCGCACCAACGCCGGAGGCGACTTCAAGACCGAGAAGCTGGTCTGGTCTGTCAACGACAAGGTCACCAACACCCTGACTGGCGCCACTGTCAACGATGCGAAGGCATGGGAGGCCCTGGCCCGCACCCCCAAGATGATTCTGCTCAACATCGCCATCGGTGGAGAGTTCCCCAACGCCAAGGCCAAGGTCACCACGCCCACTGCTGCCACTGTCGGCGGAGACCCTAGCTCCATGGAGGTCAAGTACATTGCTGCCTTCTCCACCTAAGTTGAGTGACAGACAGTCGAACTGTATTGTACATTCCTTTGGCTTTTGGCGTTTTGTCTTTTCATGGCCTTTTTTCCCCCTCCCATGGCTTGTTTTTTTTTCTTTTTTTGTGTTTTTCTTGGTTGGGTTAGCCCCTGCTGTTTCTTCTTTGACTATCTAGACTAGACGGAGTTCTTATGATGGGGGGCTGTCATTGGTGTTTGGTTGGTGTTTGGTTTGCAAGGGCTGCATCGTACTGTTCGGTTCTTTCATCTTCTAGCACGATTCCCACCTTCATTTTTAGGCATGGTCAGCGGGTGTTGTTGGGCTGGGAGGTATCATTGTTATGTTTTTTTTTACTGAATTTCACTATCTTATTCCAACTGTTCTCGTGAGCTCTTTCGGCGATTCAACTTGATGTCTTCCAGATTTGGTCTGTCCAAAGCCAGTGGCGAACCAAAAGTACATCTTCACACCCAAGAAGAGCCTCGATAAGTCATCAGTCCAGAAATAGGCAAGAAAAAGGTAGGTCTTCTTACAGAGAATGCTCAGCAGTCATCTTTTCGGCCATCGCCAAGCTCTGTTGTGGCATTTGTCCCAAGGTCATTGGCGCGTAGGTGCGTTTGTGGATGCTGACGGAGTGAGATCGCCGCCGGATATCCGGCCTGGAAATTTTATATATTCCCGCTGATCGGCCATGTGCCGAGACGCCTCCTATTAAAAGGATGCGGCTTCGGCCGTCTCACGCTTCTCGAATCCTACGTTGATGCAAACCACCCTGACTTGCGTCCACGGTAGTCCGCTTAGCGTTTAGATACCCCCGATTGACAGACGATAAAAGGCAGCATGGACACGCGACGGCCCGAGCAGAGCGGGCTGGAGGTGCTCCATACCGATATGCAGGGGCTTCAGGTCGTGACCGACAACGGATCCGGCATGCAAAGGGAGAGTCATGCCGAAAATTGGGCCAAACCGGAGCGGCAAAACGTGGGGATGGCGTTTCGGCAGGACTACAACAAGTCGACCCCCTTGGCACACAAGCCAGCAGAGCTCTACCATCAGGCGCAGCCGCCTCCGCAGTCACAGTTGTCGGGAAGACAGAGGCCGGTGCCTTTTGGTCTGCAACCATGGGCATTTGCAGCCTTTGCAGCCCTGATAGGGATGATTATCAGCGGTGCAGTTGTGGGTGGTATCTTGGGATGGCAGTTGGCAGCGATGTATGCTTCTCTTTGCGCTTTGCCCCCCTTCTTTCTTTCTTTCTTTTTTGCAGAGAATGAAAACATAGATCCCGGTACTATGTGAATCATTGACTGATCAAAACGACCTGCACATTCATCACAGCAGCACTTCAACCCCATCATCGACATCACTACAACCGACAGGAGGGACAACTGCCACCACAACATTCCCTCCCGCCACGACGCAGACCACTTCGTCATCCGGGTCAACGGCGACCACGTCGCTCGTAAACTACGAAGTCGCCCCGCCCAGCACCGTTAACAGCGTACGCATGGACTGCCCGCAGCTCGACAAGCGGTCCATCTCGTCGGCCTTTGACAACCAGCGCTTTAACATCGAGTGCGGCATCGACGCCCGGGGCGCCGGTAGGGAGGCCACCGGCGCCATCTCCGTTATCGGCGTGAACTACGCATACGACCTCGGTGCGTGCCTGGATGCGTGTGCCGTTATAAACCATCGGTCGGCCGAGGCGAACCGGGACATCAAGTGCAGGCTGGTCGTCTTCCACTCGGGCATGAGCGCAAACGTCGACAAGGGCGGCAACTGTTTCCTCAAAAACGCGACCATGGCCCAAGGGAACAGCGGCTTCGAGCATCCCCGGACGCTAACCGCTAGCCTGGTTGTGAGTTAGGGTATGGCCTGGTATTCTTGTCTCCGGATCAGGTATACCTAGCCGAGAGTGCACTATGTACTTTGTATATCTTGCTTTGGTTCCCCGTATCCACTTAACCTTAAAGATTCTTCATATTTTTGTGCACCCTTTTCAGCTACATGTGCGGCTCTCTCCTCGACGGTATACCGCTGGCACGTAGGCCTCATGCTTAAGGTTGTTGCTGCCGTTGAAAAGATGTATGTGAACGAGTGTCACTAGAGTGCCCTTGTGTTGCTTCCCTTCCGTCTGTCGATGTGTTTGCTGTAAGTGTTTGAGCTGTTTATCCGGAGCTACGAGAAGGTGCACGAGTCAGATATGTATAGGCCTGGGTATTAATGGTGGGTTGCATTCGTGTGCTGCGAGCACGTCCGCCACAAACAGTCCATGATGCTCCTTGGTATAGCGTTGGTTTATGTATTTACCCACAAAATCATCACTTTGTCCCTCAACTTCGTTCGACATGGAGATGCGCCAAAAGTACCGGAGTTTTTATCATTGCCTGAGCAACCGATCGTTGTCGATTACTCCGAACAAGATGAGGATCAAGGTCTGGCGACGACGCTGCCGTATCACGAAAAAGATAAAGTAGCACCAAGTAAGCGCAATTAAAACAAACCAACAGGAAACAAGCAATCGATGCCCGAGATCCATTCCGTATGCAACACGATATGACCAGTTACGAGATTGGTTAGTGAGGACTTCTGTCGCATACCCAGGAGTAGCGAAACGTCATCCCCTAAATGCCCCAGAATCTCGGCTTCCTGTCAGTCCCGGTCAATTTCCCGAAATACTACGTACCCAATCGGCGATGGCCAGCAGGGAGCCGCTGTGCATAGGGACCCGTTCCAGACCAAGCACGACCCCTGAATGCGTGGAGTGGCATGCACTTGGTCCCGGTAAAGCCCCTTTAAGCGACCCTTGGCTCTGGCTGTGTGACTGGCTGGTGTCTGGACTACAAGTTTCCATCCGGTCTCTTATTCCTTCTAGAGCTCTCACCGGTGACAGACCGAACCAAACATCCATCACGGCAAAACCATGGTTCGGAGGTGTCACTCAAACCAGAAAGCTGAATTTGATGCAGGCCGGTCGGTCCACACACATACACACGCACGCACGCACATGATGGCGATGTTCGCCGCGGGCGGCCTGTACTCAGCAAATATGGATCTGGCGCATAAGATACCAAAAAGGTTTTGTTAAGCAAAAGGCTCTGCTCGCTACATATATTTAACTCCTTGCAAACAGGGCTGTAAGAACTTGGAAAGATGGGTCTTCTGGGCTTATCCGAGGAGAGTCATCAGGGGCTAGCCTAGTACCCTGACTTTGGTCGCCTTGTTTACTTCCATACCACGGATAACCTTTTATCGGCTGCCCTTCTTTTCCTCTCTTGTGAACGATTTACATTGTTCTTTCCCTTGTGTGAAGATATTTGCTCCCTATTATGACGATCTCCACCAGATAGGGGAAGAAGAACGTTCATCCAGAAGATCAAAGCTAGAAAACCGCGACAATGAGGTCGCTTCGAGCTTTTATACTGCTACTGGTCTTGTCATGGACGGCACTGGTGCAAGCGCAGAACAACCCGGTCGCGTTGCCTGAGTGTGCGGTATGTACCATCTCGACAGCGCCAAACGCATCTGAACGACTTCTACATCAGCTTGGCCAACCTACTCGTTCGTACACTGCTGACCCTTGTCCCAGACATCATGTCTCGTCACAGCTTTGGAGCGATCGTTATGCGCCGCCACGGACCAGGCTTGCATATGCTCTGATAGCCAACTGCAGGGCGAGGTATCCTTGTGTGTCAAGGCGAACTGTACCGTCATAGAACAGCTTCAAACGCTCAACACGACAGCGACGACGTGCGGCCACGAAGTCCGCGATAGGCGCAATGAGCTCAGAATCCTCACCATCACCCTCGGCTGCATCTCCCCGCTCTTCGTGCTAATGCGGCTGGCCACCCGCATCTGGGTGGCGCCGAGCAGCGGAGGCATGATCCTCAGCGAGGACGACCTATTCATCGTCGCCTCGTTTATTGTCGGCGTGCCGAGTTCGACCCTTATCGTCATGGGCCTGGTGGATATTGGCGGACTGGGGCTGGATATCTGGACTATCCAACCGGTCGACATCGACGCCTTTGGCAGATTCTTTTATGTGGTGGAAATCATCTACTTTGCCGAGCTTACGCTGCTCAAAATGTCGCTGCTGTGGTTCTACCTGCGCATCTTCCCTTCGCGTGGCGTTCGCATGGCTCTCTGGATCACCATCGGGCTCAACATCGCCTACGGCGTCGGTTTTGTGGCAGCCGGTATCTTTCAATGTCAGCCCATTTCGTACTTTTGGACGAAATGGGACGGGCTTCACGAAGGCAAATGCGTCGATATTACCGCCCTGGTCTGGTCAAACGCGGGCATTAGCATCGCGCTCGATATTTGGATGCTAGCCGTACCGCTGTGGCAGCTTCGGACTTTGAGAATGCATTGGAAAAAGAAGATCGGCGTCGCCGTCATGTTTACCGTCGGCACCCTCGTTACCGTTATCAGCATCCTCCGGCTTCAATCCCTCGTTGTCTTTGCCCATTCCGAAAACCCGACCCAGGACAGCTGGGACGTAACTCTGTGGTCCACCATCGAGATCAACGTGGGCATCATCTGCGCCTGCCTCCCCAGCCTACGCCTGCTGCTGGTGCGCATGTTCCCCAGCCTCGGTGGAACCACTGCCCATTCAGGCGGCTACTACAGCGGCGGCCCTGGTGGCCAGTATGGAGCAGGAGGTGGGCAGTCGGCAAGGCGCGGCACCGTGTCCAAGGCACGCGCTGCGACCGACTACGACTCCTCGGTCGAAGGTGTATCGCGGCCAAAGGATGCCGAAACGAGCGGCGGCATCACGTATCAGAGATCGTACAAGGTTTCGTACAGCACACAGGACGACGAGGAGAGTCTGGTACACATGCAGGATCTTACGCCGAGGCCTCCTAGCCACTACCGCAACAGGCCGCCGGGAAGCAAGGGCAGCACAGGGAGCGTCAGCACCGTCGTCGTCGGGTCGCAACCGTGGCCGATGTCAAACGATAAGTCGCCGCAAAGGTGACTATGAAGGGGTGGAAAGTACTAAATGTTCACAAAAGGGCTTGGGTTCACAGTTTTTGGCAGGGGCAGGCGTTGGCGGCTTTTTTTTGTTCGTTTATACAGCTTGCTGTTATGTTTTTCTTCACCGGTCACGGTCCAGCAGCGGTGTTATGTCGATACCTTTGGTTTGCAGCTTGGAATTCATTCATCACTTGGCTAGAACGAGCGTCTATGTCTTCTCTTCTTCATTTCACTATCTCGACCTAGCCCCCAAAGTGCCAGTAAGTCCCAAGCTCCAGGATCAAGCATAGTTGGCTAGGTCAGGGTCGTCCGGCTCACACGTGTGGTCATCGCCTTCACCGTACCATTCCTTGCAGTCCGGGCACCGAACCGGGACCGGAACCGATGAGCTGCTGTCATTCGACGCGGAACAGCTGTCGGAAGACATTCTGTTGGGTTTCTCTTGGTTTTATTGGTTCACAAAGTTAGTTTTTTGTGCTGAAATCTGCTTTTTTCGGCTGCTGATGCTGGTTGTTGGTGCTCGCTTACTTCCACATTCCAGATTACATTGCAGACGATGTCGAGGTGAGTTTTATACTTGATACAAGAACAAAGACGATTGTGATTCGATCCAGTAGTGAGCCAGGCTTTGTGGATTGACTAACGACAGGATAAACATATTGACAGCGGTTTCGACAGTAACAAAGGGAACGTAGTCTGTGTCCTGTCAACCCATTGACAAGTGGCCGTATATGGACGACAGGCCGCCCACAGCCCTTTGTCTGGGACCCCCATTCGATTACCGCAGGCGGTACATCATTGTTGTTCTGTTGGCAATTGAACAATGGGCTTCGAAAAACAAATCTCTCCGCTGTCACGTTAAGGACCCAAGGTCAAGTTGCTGCACACAAAAAAAGGACAAGAGCCAGGCGAATGCGAGGAGGCGGCGGCCCTGTTACTGCCGATCCGAGCACCTTTGTGCACCTATCGTCCGAAGGCGAGGATGGACAAACTGCGGGATTTCCGATGAAAGCTGTCAAGTCGTGTCGAGGTCAACATGTCCTCCCCGGTGTCGTCTCGTCTTTCGGCGTGACCGCAAATTGTGGCTCAGGCCATCTTGGCGTGTTTGTAGCCGGATGATTGGCACGGGCACGGTATATTGTACACATCCGACGAAACTACACACCAGTTATCTACCCTTCCAAGGCAGCTATGCCTTGGCTGAGGAGGTCCGGTACAAGGCTGCTCCATGAATTTGACTCAAGGTATGACAACTGTGGCTGCTTCCGCCACGCCAAGCGTCGAGGACCAAGAAATAGAAATCTACGTACAGAAAAGGGGACCATGCGTTTGAAAGCGACAGACAACGCGAACGCCTCCTCGCGGAAATCTTGGATCCTGCTAGGATGGTGGCCCAAGAATGACAAGAAAGCTCGGCAAGCTTGTACCAAGTACAGAGTGCACACAAAAGTCGCCTAAAGTAGACCAAATACCTCAATGCATCATGTCGCCTTGGCAGCTACCAAGCCACCGACCGGCCTTGGCGTCTATGATCTTCGTCAGTGACACTTGGTTAAAGCTTGCTTGTGGGCAAATGCAAATCCCCGGAATGTTATGTCTGTTTTTGTTTCACGACATGTGACGGACCACAAGGATAGCCATGGCTCGCGAACGCTAGTTCTGACGGATTCTTGCAGAATGGAAAGTCATAAGAACCTTGAGATGACCACTCCATCTGAGTTCTAGCTAAGCTGCATGCCATCTGCTCACCAGCCGCCTCGATAATCCCAACTCGCTTTCATCTCATAAGCTTGATATCTTTGAAGAACGCAAGCAAATCTCCTCTTCCTCTGCGAAAGGCTCTCTCCGCCACAATGCTCACCTCACGCTTCCTCACGCTCCTCTTCACAGCCATCCTGGCATCAGCTCAAGACGAACCCTATACTGGACCCTGCGAGACAAGAAACTGTGGCTCCTTCGGCCTGGACTGCACATCGCGCGGCAACCTCTGCGTGCCGTTCCCGTCCACGGACCCGGCACTCAGGCAGGGCTGCACCTGCTCCCTTGGCTGATAAAACAGAGGTAGCAAAGGGGCATCAAACTTCGGATTCTAGAAAATGTGAGCCGAGTTGTAGGTAGGCTGATTACCGCATTGCCATTGTCAAATCGGCCAGTGGTCGTTGTAGTCCCACGGTACTTACTCTTCTACTTTAGGCTCCAAGACTCAAGAAAGTTATCGAAAGCTTGAAAAGGATAGATATACAAAGGCTATTCACATGACCAAATGACCATACAAGGTCAGAATGGGATATGTGTGCAGGTATTGAGTGTTTTCCGGCCACTCACATTGGATAGCATCTCTTTGGTCTCGTACCCTCCTCTAGAAAGACCTGCGAGGACTTACGTTTGTGCGCGACACCCTCATTACCGCGAAAGATAGCTACTCAGATATTCTATTGTGTTCATAGACGAATAACAGCTTTTTTTCCTGTTGCCCTCGATTGGACATTTACAGTAACCAGTGACGTTGAATAAATGAGTTCAACAATGCCTTGACTAAATCGTCCAAATCCTTAAAGGGTGGATCTTCTTCGGCGCATGCTAGGTATGTAAATATTAAATATATTCGAAACACTCCAGGTAGCGATTGGGGTTTTGTGCATCAGCTATATCATGTCTTCTTTTCTCAACATGGATGCCCGTTGGTTCGAAAACTTGGAAATGCCTGGGTTGATCTACAGTAGTCACAAATCAACCGTTATGGGGTATATATGGAGCACAGGTGGCTACATGAGCATCAAGGGTCGTGGCGCAAAGGTAGCGCGTCCGCCTCCTACCAAATCACATTGGTGTGCGAGATCAGCGGAAGGCTGCAGGTTCGAGTCCTGCCGTCCCTGAACATTCACCTTTTGCAGAACCCACAAGTCTGTTCTTTTTGCTTCGCACTTCCGTCATACTATATATATTATTTATTGCTCAACTTGCGTTGACAGGAATTCCAGCCATGGAACACGCTGCATGCACCTTTTCTCTTTTTTCTCTTGTTTTTTTTTGGTATCCAATCTATCCCAACTTCGTTGTCGTTACTATTCAATGTAACGCTTTCTATTATGGCAACCCTCGACGAGGTTAATTGCCAACATATTTAGCAGACTTGCTAAAAAGAAAAAAAAGACAATCGTCAAAGGCACATCGCTAAATAATACAAAGACTGAATCTATCCAAACAAGGCTTCTCACTCCGACGCCCACCGTCATTTGGGCAATGCACCACCATCGCCCTTCTCAACACCAACCTCATCATTCCCACCCGTGACCTTGGACCGCACACGCGCGAGCGTCTTCAGTCCTGTCTTGTGTTCCTCGTGCTCGTTGCTCAGCTTCCGGCTTCCTATCAAGAAGCACAGCAACAGCCCGAGGCCGGCCACGGCGGTGTACATGATGTACATGGTCCGCAGGCTGATCCAGAAGGCGTTCCTCGCGATCAGGCCCTCCTCCCCGGGGATCCTGGCGACGGCCTCGACGCTGGCCGCCGCGTCCTCGCCCGTCAGCAGGCTCGCGATCTCGGGGCCCAGCCGCTCTAGCAGGTACGGGTGCTGGCGGTCCATTGTGTTCTGGAAGACGACGCCGCCGACGACAACCGAGATGGAAGTGCTGAGCTGGCGCACGAACTGGTACGTCGCCGTGGCGCTGGCAATGTCGCGCTGCGCAACGGTCGTCTGCAGCGCGATCAGCGGCGACTGGAAGTTGGGCCCGATGCCGATGCCCGCCACGATGGTGTAGCCCATTATCTTGCCCAAGTTGGGCCCGTCTGCCGTGGCGCCGCCCAGGTCGACAAACAACCCCAACCCGAGCGTCAGGAGCACGAAGCCGAAGATTATGGGCGGCAGGTACTTGCCAGTCTTTTTGATGTACCAGCCCGAAAAGACCGATGCAAGGGACAGACAGGCGGCAAATGGGAGGATGTAGACGCCCGACATGAGGGCGTCGGCGCCGAGCACCGCCTGGAAGTACAGGGGCAGGTAGTAGAAGCCCGACATGGTGGTGAAGCCGTGGGTGAAGGCGACGGAGAGCGAGGCGACGTTGGAGCGGACACGGAAGAGGTACATGGGCACGATAGGGTGGGGCGCGATAAAGACCTCAACGACAGCGAACGCGGCCACCACCGCGGCGCCGATGATCAGGAGGCACAGGACCTCGGGCGATGTCCACGGCGCAGTGACGCCGCCGAGTGTCAGGCCCATGAGCACCATGACGGTTCCGGCGACGATGGTCAAGGAGCCAAGCCAGTCGACGGCCGCAAGGCCCTGGCGGATGGGGGTGCGTGGGTTGTGCAGCTTGAGTACGAAGAAGAGGACGACGATGCCGACGCCGGCGACGGGGAGGTTGATGTAGAAGCACCAGCGCCACGAGACCTTCGTGGTGAAGAGACCGCCCACGACGGGCCCGACGGCGCCGGCCACAGCCCAGACGAGACCCATCAATCCAAAGTAGACGCCGCGCTTGCGCATGCTGAACAGGTCGCTGATGCACACGTTGACCATGATGATGATGCCGCCGCCGCCCATGCCCTGGACGGCGCGGCTGGCGATGAGCATGTTCATGCTTACGCTAACGGCGCACAATAGGCTGCCCACCCAAAAGACGCAGGCGGCCAGCAGCAGGATCTGCTTGCGGCCCCAGATGTCTGAGATCTTGCCCCAAACGGGGGCGAAGGCGGCGTTTGCGAGGAGGTAGGCGGACCCGATCCAGGTGTAGCCGACGGTGGAGCGAAAGTCGGAGGCGATGGCGGGAACCGCGACGGTGACGATGGAGATGTCTAGCGCGGCCAGGAAGAGGGCCGTGGCGAGCGAGGCGACAATGACCGTGGTCTGCAGCTTGGTGCGGGCCTCCTCGGGAAGGGGCGCCCTCTCGGCATCCCTACCTGGAGACCCAGCCGCCTCCCCGTCTGTGGCGGTGGCCCGGGTGGTGGTGGTGTTTTCGCCGATGACGGCTGTAGATGGCTCTGCAGCCGGTACGGAGTGGCGCGAGGTTGAAGTGGCTGTCCTTTCGAGTGGTGCAATTGGCGAATGTGGTGACGGATTCACGCCCTTCACCGAATCCGAGCCGGAGCTGGAGAGAGAGGAGTTTGATTCAGGCATTGGAGAGTCGTTGGAGTTCCCTGATGGTGCCGGCTCACTGGCTTTCTCTTGGATAGCCGCCATATTTTATTTATTTACTTTCACTTGGGAGGAGGACGGCCGGTTCCGACAGCCAGGCCTACAGATACCCGCCCCTGGAAATGAAGGTCCTCCCTACGGGTGCTTGCAGTCTGTCCGACAGGGGAAGTTTGGGCTGTATAAGGTGAGCGGAGGTATCAATTGTGTTGCTGTTGATTTTGTCTCTATAGCGCCAAGCCCACGGATTCGGTTATAACAGAATGTTGTGATGAAGTGCTTGGCGCATATGGCATGCCGGTGCTGGAGAGCGATGGAACAAAAGAGGTTCAAACTATGCTTTGAAGAGACGAGAAGAACGGCGCAAGGGACCTCGAGATTCAAGGATCGATTCGAGGCGCAGGGCCGCTTGCAGAATGGGTAAAGGGATGAAGAGACTGACTGCCTCGTGGAAATGAATCATCCGGGGGGCGATCAGGTCTAGTCACAAAGGGGAGAAAATATTTGACAAGGCGAGGCAAGGGATGTTTGTTTGCGCCCTTTGGATGCAACCCCAAAAAGCCCCAAAAGGGGGGCCCCGATGGAGATGAGGTCCGATGCCCATACCCATACCCACACCTACATTGAGTGAGTGAGTGCAGTTGTGCATGCCATCTCAACGGTAGAGAAATGTTCCAGGCGAACCTAGTCCGTAGTCTAGATCCGAGAACCGAGAACCGACAGAGCGTCTTCCGCCGCGCATACTCAAACGACTGACTGATGGACATATGACCCGATCGATCACTGGTCAAATCTGCGATTAGCATTCTGCCGACTGAGACAAAAGCAAGGTAAAGCAAAGCCCGAAGAAGGAATGGCGGGGTATGTTGCCGACCCCCTTGCCTTCTTTCTCTCTTTGACTTGACTGCTTTCGCGTGCCTTTCCCGATACCGGCCGTCAGACCGCGATGCACTCAGCCGTCGAGAGTGATGTATGTAGCGATTGAGTCGTGTCCGTCAACCGGATGCGAGAAATAAAAGAAGAAAAACAAGCGGCCAAATTTGATGGGCAGCTCGAGTCGATGATGCTAAGACAGCCCGAGCTGGAGCCGAATGACTACGACGTCGATCTGGTTGTCCCCCTCCATTTTGCATATTTCCATCGGGCGTATTTACCGGCATTAGCGAGACTAGAGCCGCCCAATGGTCGCAACGGTTCCATTCGGGAGTTGCTTCTTTCTGGTGGGTATGGTGAGCTCGTGAGGTTATTAAAGATCCGTCGGTCGAGTTCGAGTTTTGTCTGTCTCCTGATCCAATTGGGATTAAAACTTTGGTTCGACTCCAGAAATGGAGACGACGAAGCCTGCCTACCTGTGCTAGTAATTTAATGAAGCCTGGATTGTCAGGCACTCATAGCACGGTCGAGTCAGACCATTCTCGACACACCTGCGCGCACATCCATGCAACCCCGCTAATCAACCCCGCTATTGGTCGCATTTCTTGGTATACATGTACTGTAATTACTGTACAGAGCAAACGGAAGGAGCGTTGATACTACTACACTACATATAAGTAACCCCCACTCGCTAACTCAACAGAACCATCATGCCAAACATCATCAACACCCCTTCCCACGGCACAACCCGACTGCCAGCAGCCACAGTGGGAAGACCGCCCCCTCTTGTAGAGTTTTTGCCCTGCGCCGGCAACGCAATCGTGACGTTTTGGCCAGCAGTGGGCGGCGGCTTCTTGACCTGCGCCCCTTGACCCGCCGTCGTCCCGTTCTTCTTGCTGCCCACGTTGCTACCCACCGCTGCCGCTGGCAGTGGCTTCAGATCTGCTGGCTTTGCTGCTGCAGGCGCAGTCACGTTGTTCTTGCCCATCCCAGCCGCCGGCGGAAGCGGCTTCAAGTCTGCCGGCTTTGCTGCTGCAGGCGCAGTCACATTCTTCTTGCCCGTGCCAGCCACCGGGGGCGGAACTATCTGGACGCCATGGCCCTTGGACGAGTTGTTGCTGCTTGGTGGGAGAACGATAGGCCCTTTGGCTGCCGGCGGCGGCGGTTTCTTACTTTCAGTCAAGTTGTTAATTGGGCTGGCAGCGACTGTCCCAGGTGCGGCCACGGGAGCAGCCGCGCCGTTGTTGCCGATCACGATGATGACAGTCTTGCTCAGCGGGCTGAAACTGGCGGCACCTGCAGCCGTTGCAGGAGCCGCAGGTGCTTCGGCCGGCGCGGCCGGCGCTTTGGCTGCTGTCTCGCCGGCTTGCTGTCCCGCGACGCCCTGCACATGTGCTTCGGCTAGCCCCTCGCCAGGCAAGGACAGAAATCTTTTGCTGACGTAGTCGGTGCCCTCGACTAGGTTCACAGTGCTGTCGTCAACGTTAGCGCCATGCTTCATCTTTTATACACCCAGCTACGGTACATACCTCGCCAGCACCACCACAATGACTCTTGCGAAGCTTCTCATGGTATTGTGGATGATTGCCTGTTTATAATTGGGATTATAACTTCCGGTGTGTCGATGTCAGGTCGGTCGATTGGTTCTTGCTGTCATTGTCATCCGCCCAAACTACTCGTCCGAAAGCCAACACAGGAACCGGTGGACGGCACGACTCCGACTCTTTATACCACCTGCAGGGCATGACCAAATGCAATATCGACGCAATCTCTTTTGATGCCCATCTAAACACCACCAAAACACGTTCGCCTCAGCTGCGCCCCCCTCCATTGACCAGGAACCGCACGTTCCTGGGTTAGGGGCTGTTGGGCATGCGAGTCCTCTCACGAAATTCTACTCACGGCTGAAACGGTGCAGCCTTCAGGTAGATGAGAACCTCGTAACAAAGAAATCTGACACGTGGCTGAGCTTATGTCGACACTTCTCTCCCTCTCTCTTTGTCTCTCTCATCTCCCCTAGCACTCTGTTCGGAAATAAATACCAAGTGACGATCCATCAAAGACGCAGAAACGTCAGCAATAAGTTGCGATTGGGTCAAGTCAGACCACACGCGCGTAGCATGGTCAGCGTATGTTCGAAAATTCATTGCGCATCGTTTACTAAACCTGGCAGCGTCAATCATCGTTATCGAAAACAAACAATACTTGGTAACCATCTGACACCGGTCCCAAAACGCCTCCAACTCGAACAGATGAAGGATACTGGCCAGTCGGGATAGCATCCCCCTTACACCTCTTCACATTACATCCAAAACTTGAACGGTGCAATGCGCCCGGCCGCAGCCGTAGCGGTGCCGCTAGTAGGCGCCTGCACGCCCGTCGTTGTGGTCGGTGAACCCGTTGTCGTTGTCGTTGTCGTCCCTGTCTGAGTTGCAGTCGATCCGACGCTGCCGCTGCCGCAGCTGACGGCCTGCTGCACAATCGCGTATGACGTGGCGCAGGTCAGGCCGCCGCAGCCTCCCTCGCACGGCCAGTCGAGTGTAGTCGTGGACACGGGCGTCGGGCAACCGCAGCCAGTCACCGTCAGCGTCTCGAGCCGCAGGCAGGCCGGGACCACGCACGTCTCGCACACGAATCCCGTCGCCGTGGCCGTCGGGCACTGGCCCGCGGTGGGCGTGCCGGTCAGGTCCGTCGCGGTAAAGCTGCTTAGCTCGATGATGCCGGTCAGGTCCGTCGCGGTAAAGCTACTGAGCTCGATTATGCTGGTTGTGGCCGTGTCTTGGGCTGCTGCCAGCGTGGCGGCGCTGTAGTTTTACACGAACGTAGAGGAAATGTCAGCCTTTTTTTTCAATTTTTACCTTTTGACTCGGCATTAAGCTTGTACGGAAACCATCCAAGCATGTGGACGAAGCTGATCTGGGGTGGGGAGGGGGCTGGCTAGACTGCCTCGGTGGCCTGAGACGGATCCACGGATCTTTGGAGCCCGGCTTTTCTTGCTTTGTGTCAAGTGCTTGCTTACCTAGATAGCAGAGCGAGAAGAGTGGCTTGCATATGCATTTTTCAGCGAGTGAGCGAAACGATTCTTGGATTGGCAAGTTGTTTTTGAAGGAACAAATTCTATACTTGCTTCACTTTTTTGAGTCGGCAACGACCAAAAGCAGATTTACAGGTCGCGGGGCTATATCAATCCTTATACCCGCCTGCAGACCCAGCGGATGTGCTCTCTTGGCGGACGGTAGTGGCATGGAAACGACGCAAACACAAGATCCCAAACAGGAAGCTCTGGCTGCTGAGCCCTGCTAACTAAACGCCATCATAACCAAGTAGGCAGGTGGAGTGCTACAGAGGTGAGAATGTGTGCCCAAACTTCAAGGGTTGTTTGGTGGCCTCATCCATAACCTTTCGTCACCGCTCTACCCGGTCTGCCGGTGTACCGTTCTCGTGTCAGCTCTTCTGCCGAAGCCAAGAGACGCGTGGAGCCTTTGCGTGGCCAACCAGCGTCGTCGGGGCGTTTTCTTTCGTGGCGGGGGATCGTCATCGCGACCTTGGCGCGTTTGTGCCTTGCCGTGCCACACATTCCCGCCTCCTTACTTTACAAATTAAGACAGACGAGCATGTATGGTTGGGCATCACGCGGAGTCGAACTTTTGTTTCTTTAAACCACTGAAAATTCATGGGTGCCACTGGGCAAACTGGTTGGCAGCTTGATCTCAAGCTGAACCGGAGAGCTAAACCGCATCGAATCCAAGATCGCGATGATTTCGATCATGGTTCGGCAATGCGTTTTGATAAACAGGGGTGGCCCCAGCAAAAGATAACGCCTATAACTGCGGGCGAACGAATGGTTTATTTAATGACTTCCAACTCGTTCTACGATGACTAGACTATCCAACGGAGCAAGGGCCAAAAATCGAACATTCAGTACCTAGGTATTTAATGGTCACAGATGATGCAATCTGAATGGACATGTTCGCAACGAATTCGGCGCCAGCGATAACTTATATTTGCTAAAATACCCCTAAGAGCAATCCAACAGTTGCACCGACCGCCGTCACCACCGTTACACGAGTCCCCATTCCGGCCGCATCGGCAGTCGCCGCCCCGGACATCGGCATCGACATATTCATCCCCGACATTCCAGGCATCTCCGTTGTCGCCGCCGCCATCCCAGGCATGTTAGCCATGGGAGCGTCGTGACCGTCGCCGTCGTCGTGTCGAGGCGCGACGACGGCCCTCTTCTTCACGGCGAACTCGACATCACTGTCATGGTCAGCGCTTGCCTCGTCTCCAGAAACATCCGCAACAGTAGAATCATCAGGTACGTGTTCTTGGCGGGTAGCAACCTTTGGAGGAGCTGAAGGCGTAGGCGACGGCATGCCCGGCATGGGCATACCGGGCGGCATGCTCGGCATGGGTTCGTCGTGCGCAACGTCCCGTCGCTCCTCGGTCCTGGTTGGCTCGTCGTCCAGGTCTTCTTCGAACTGCTCCTGGCGGGAGTTCAGCATTTTGCCAGGGCCGGCCTGGGGCGGCAGAGAGACGGCAATTGCGGTCGTCGCGACTGCGAGCAGGCCAAGGATGGTTGTGCCGAAACGCATTTTGGAGAAAACAAGTTTGAGAAAGTGTTATGAGATGTTGTAAGTGAGTTGTAGTGTCGTGATGATCTGCCCAGGATGATGCAATTGAGGAAGCAGGCCAGCCGCTTGATGTCTTAATATAGTTGTATGGCGGCCAGCAATAGAGCTCGCCAACATCGTCCAAATAGGGTCTTCTAGACTAGACTTTGGGCTGATTTGACACGCCGTAAATATCAGATTGCTCAACGGACTTGCAGCAAAACCCACGGATCTAAAGTCTATCTTGACGTACTTATACAGATACGGCGCAGGACCCCAGGATTCCCAAGTTCATGACGCACTGCATGGCTATACGTCTAATGAGCGCGTTTGGACGTGAAACAATCGCCTCCCCGATTGAGAAGAACCGCATGGTATTAAAGATTGGACTGTAGATATGCTAAGAAGTATAGCATACCAACAATCGATCCTTTGTCGCACCAACACACTCAAAATAGCTCAAGATGCCATGTAGGCAAGGTATGCGCACGAGTCGCGGCAAACAACTCTGCTTATGACCATCAGTTCGACGTCTAGAATTCAAGGCTTCCTCGATCATCAGAATCTGGCTTTCTCGTCTCATCCCAATGTGTTAGATTATATACGTAGTACTATGTAGAGTCGCCGCACCGGCATCAACGCTCCTTTGGTAAGGCGAATAGCCTTCCGGACATTTGCGTTCCCATCGACTGTGGAGATGAACCTACTACCCAATATTCACAAGATGAAGTTGGTTGCATGTGCTTTGCTTTGCCGATCTCTGATGGGGTCGATTCCAAGCACAAGAGATACGTTCCATTGAGACACGCCCTACGGCACAATCAGCATCCCTTTTAGTTTGGCTGATATCACAGTAACATCAATATAATAGCAGGTAAGCATCGAGGATGGTGTTTCTATATATTAGGAAATCTTTTGCATTGAAGAATTAAGATTCAAATGAGGAAACAACTCATACCAAAACTCTGAGTTTATGACCTCGAACGAAACAATCAAGCAGACTACACTTCCGTTACTAAGGCCTAGCCCAAGACTCTCCCTTACCGCCTCTGTCTAGGCCTGCATGTGGAGCAGCACCCGCACCTGCAGAACGGAGACGAGTCGATGACGCTCACCGGACGGGCCCGGCCCGATGTGGTCCGCGGTCTGGGTCTTGCAGGAGGAACCGGAGCGAGAAGGACATCCATCGTGTTGGGTCTGGCGCCTGACTTGCCTCGTCCGTTGCCGCCTCCCCTGCCGCCACCGCGTCCACTACTTCCCCTCTGGGAAGACCGAGGAGCAGGCTTGCTGGGACCGCAACCCATGATGACTGTCTTTCGGGTGCTGGATGGTGCTTTTTGTTAGTAACCTCCGTGTTTTGAGGGACCACAGACTTCTTCGATAGACAGGTTGGTGAGTGTTATCAGTGTCCGTATGAGGTCTGGTCTTTGCTACTTTTGTCGCTGATTGACTTGGTAACAGAGGTTGGAATGATATTAGCCATGAGCCCTCAATATATAGACGACGATGCTGAGTTAGACTTGGTGCCATCTTTTCAAACAAGCTTGCTATCAAGGCCAATACAATGGATTTGGATCATCGAAATTCTATGTCTATTGGCAGTCTGCAATGCCAAATAGATTGTGCCCGCTGTTTGGGGCCTGCGCAAGTTGGTGTCACGTTTTTCGATTTGGCCAACAATGGCACCGTTCTTTGTCGTGGATTCAGCCCAGACTCCCTTTTTCGGTCTCTTCAAGGGACAATGCAACCGGTCACCCGAGAAAATGAACAAGCCTCTTTGTTGTGCGTGGGTGGCTCATATATACCTTCATGCCCAGTCAGTTCTTCTTGTGTTCTATCTTGCAACTAGGTGCAAAGACTTGCGCCTTTGAAAAACGACCTACTCTGCAATTAATAAACATACCTTCTCACAACATCATTGCCACCAACAACAGAGACTGGAATTCCTAAGTCCACCTATACTACTCGATAACTCAGCATGAAACCCAAGTCCTCTCCCCAAGTGGTTGACCCGGGCTACTGCCTGAATCCGGTGCACATCTGGCCTTTGAACAACGGAAAAGCTGACAGCTGCGTTCATCAGCTCCAAAGGATTCTCGATACTTTAGGGAGTGAGCGGCCTGAACTATCCGACAATCGAATCTCTCTTGATGTCCAGCATGCAGAGGATGAGATGCCGACATTTGCCCAGCTCAAGGCCGCCAACTTCCCACCCTCTGCGTTTCTACACTCCCGATTTGGCTACGGTCACTCATTACTAGACGGGAATCAACATCCACTGCCGGCGCTGCGCGTGCTGGCTGTAATCATAGACGGAGGTTTGATTCTGTCATGGTACTTCCACAAGTTAATATTCGACGGCGAGCGCATGCGCACCATATTTGGCGTCATCGGCTCCATCGCCGCTGGCAACGAGCCGAAATGCCGTAGCCATCACGCTCAGTTTTCAACCGTGGACTGCGACCCAAGGTCCATGAAAGCCGACAAGGTCTTGCACAAGTGCGCCCTGCGCAAAAACACTGGCGTTCAACATCATGGGGATCAATTTCCACGCATCGAGCTCAGCGGAGCCATTTTTCAGATCCGCAACAGCAAGCTCCAACAGCTG
Source organism: Pseudopyricularia javanii (assembly GCA_031001725.1). Classification (NCBI taxonomy): domain Eukaryota; kingdom Fungi; phylum Ascomycota; class Sordariomycetes; order Magnaporthales; family Pyriculariaceae; genus Pseudopyricularia; species Pseudopyricularia javanii. Next base: position 1,831 of record JARHUK010003676.1, on the reverse strand, counting down.
CAAGATCCGATAATTGCTACAACCGGAGGGGGCACCAGTTTTCCGCCATCAAGCAAACGGTGTCTGGCCGCGTTGACATGGGCGCACATCTCGCAGGCGAGGCAGCGGGCAGAGACAAGAACTCTTCCAGCTGGGGAGCCAGAAAGATGCCAGCTCTTGACGACAGTCAGTGATTGGAAGAGACACACAACTTCCCATGGTGACCTACTTACCACGCTGCAAGATGAAAGCGCTCTAGTAGACGGCTCATCCGTATCACTGCTTAAGATCGTACAAGCCATGGAGGAGACTGTGAATTGCATCGACGGAACCTCTGACAATGATTTGAAAGCTAAACCGACATTCAATCTCGCTAGCCGCAACTCGCTCGCCATCAACAACTGGCGGTTCACGGGAGGAGCGGACCTGGTCTTGGGGGGTGGCCTGGTGCCAGGTTTGCTGGGTGGCGGCCGGTCTGCCGCTGTGCGTTGGGGCGCTGGTGGCTGGGTTCAGGGCGGATATGCGGCAGTGTTGCCGGCAAGGATCGACTCTGATATACAAGAGCTTTTGGTTGTGCTGCCAGCAATATCATTGACGGAGCTTTGTCGTGATGACGAGTGGATGGGGTGGGTTCAGAATGTGCTTTGGTAGAGACATTTTTAGTAGACAAAGCCAAGCTTGCATCGACATGACAGAATATGACCTGAAAACTGCATCATATTATATTATCTGTGACCCATAAGCCGCAGCGACTGCTTTCGTACAAGCTTTCAAGAGGCCGGCTTGAGTCTTTGACAGCCGAGCCAAAACTAACCATTACCTGTTTTCTCTTTTCAGGTAGGCAACTACCTACAGCCACCGGCGCAAGAGGCCATCGTCACATCAGCACCCCGCCTCTTCTCCTCTCCGGATGCCGATCCCCGTGTGCCCTGCGCCGCCCAACGTTTCTGTCACGACGGCTCTCCCGCCTCCCCCAATTCGCAGGTATGTCTGCCTCACGGGTGTAGCGGCGCTCGAACTCGATCGAGGCGCGGCGGGCACGGCGGCTCTTGCCGACCGAGCTGGGAAAGCAACCCATGCGTTCGAGGGCTGTGAATATGGTTTGTGGGTGTGTTTAAGGCAGTGGATGCTGTTGCTACGTTATCTATGTAATATATCCGGAATAGTCTGTGCGGTGAAATGGCTCGACAACAAGGTTCTTAATCATGATGTTTCTTGAAGGGTGCTTTTAAGCCGCGGAATGCTTGGAGTAGGAAGATCAACGTAGTTGTTACAAGCTGCCGTCATCTGAGTAACTACTGTTCTTTGAACAAGCCGTAGTTACTCTATCTAGTCCACGTAGTTATCCAGGGGTTGTGCTCATGGCCTCATCTGTTGACTTATGCCATAGCTAGTTGTTCCTGTGGCCTCGGTCCCATTGGAAACCGAAATCTGACTTTGCCGTGCATCTGCGTTAACTGCTGGATTACAAGGCTTCGTACTGCGCTTCTATTGATTTAGGATTTGCTTCAGAGGTCAAAATATAGGGCAAGTGTAGTGTTTACGATGAGTAGAAAGGGACATGACCTGGCCCATCAGCTTGTTAGTCTCTTGGTATTGCGACGAAACAACTGACTTCATGGTAATGTAAGGGAAACGCTGCATTTGACACGATCGACGACAACACTGGACACAATGTACGGACAGTGCCTGCATCTGTAGTACGGGACATGGGATGATGGGATGCGCAGAATGGATAGCCTGATTAAGCATGTCGACCGTTTGACTAAGGGGAAATACATACAGTAATTATGAGGGCATGTCCTGTCTGTCAGTCAATCATTTCTTGACGACCATCCATCGGGCGACGGGG
>JARHUK010003672.1:4897-16250 GCA_031001725.1 Pseudopyricularia javanii | reverse complement strand
AAACACGACTCCGCAGGGCTTGCCAAAGATCGACGGACCTGTGTAAGCTCATTCATCGGACACGTGTGTCAGCTCTGTGTTTTTGCTGGTTGAAAATATGGGATGGTTTGTTAGGTTAGTCTGTTTCTTTATATTGTTTCGTGTTTTTACACCATTCCATTTCTTCTAGCTCGCCTCCCACTCCCACTCGGCATATGCAAAATAGTAGGACATTGCATCACATCCCCGCGAGGGGGGGGCTTGGTCTGTCTGATTGTGCTCCATTTGCCTCTGAAAAAGGACATCAAGCACGCGACACATGTGTCCTCTGCAAAAAGAACCCCCCGCATTCGGCTAAAATTGCCGGCTGGACGGGGTTCTTTGTTATCAGTGAGTTTTTCACTGATGAACTCTTGGTGACTTTAGTAGTAGATGGAAATCCTAAATCTGGCACTAGTTCTGGCAAAGCACAGAGAGAAACATTAAGGTTGGACAGGCAGGTATTTAGAAGCATCTTTATTGGCAAGTGGCTGGTCAAAACCAAGCCGCGTCTTGGGTAGAGGCAAGGCGGATTTAAGGACTACATCTGATCACCGGCGTCCCACCTAAACACACAACTTCTTGGTTGAACCGAGAGGGATTTTTTTCCCTCTCTTCCTTGGTTGCCTCAGTATTTCCGCTATAAGGCGGGGAATAGAAAAAAAAAACAACGGTTCGGCTAACTGGCACCTACCCTAGGCATGCTCAGGTCCAGTGTCACTGCCTGCCCACAAAACAGCTGGTTTTTATAGGAAACTTTGCGTGCTTGCCCCGTAGGAAAATATCTAAACCTGCGTACTTTGGCAGTATAAGCCTCGGACAAAGCCAGCTGCCTCGTCTCAACCCAATCCCTCTCAAAGCCCACTCTTGTATCGGACGGGGCCGAGCACACACTATTACCGCACCAGAGCGCAGTCTTACCGTATATACCACTTCTTCATTACTTCTTTTATCAACACCAAACCACCCACCCCACCCTAGTTGGCATACTATTTGTAGTTTTCCTTCGGCGTCGACCCTCCGAGATAGCGTCTCGCAGCTTCCTCCGCAGCCGCCCGGCAAGACTCGGCCACGGGAAAGCCCGCAGGAAGAGACGTGCCATAATGGCCACACAGAGGCACGACGGCGAAAGCTCTGCGGCCGCACCTGGCGCCAGCGGCGGCGAAAGGGGCAACCTCCACGCCCACGGCCACCCCACCATGCCCCAAGAGGCCCCTTCTGCGGCCTCCTCACGCGCACCCCCGGCGGGCATCGTACCGGTCCCCCACGGGCCGGGGACGGGCGGTGCGCAGTCGTTATCCTGGCAGAACGATTCGGACGACGCCCAGGACCTGGCCGCGACGGAGCGCGCGATCCTGGGTCACCTGACGCTGCCGGACGACAGCTACGATGAGAGGGGCACGTACTGGGCGGACCTGCCTCTGCGGGAGCGCGTCAAGTTTGTGATGGGAGTTGACGCCAAGGAGGCCAAGTCCGAGCTTTCTTCGATCGGCGCCATGATGAAGAAGGACCCGCTGTCCCCGCTGGGCTGGTACTTCCGCAACGCCGTGCTGCCGGGCGCCGGGCTGGGCCTCGAGGGCTACGTCCTCTTCAGTATCGGCAACCTCGAGCCACTGTTCCGCAGCACATGGCCCGAGTGCTGGGCTGATAGCGGCTCTGCCTGCAGCAATAACTGGGTCGCGGCCGTGACGTACCTTGAGGTCATCGGCATCATGGTCGGCCAGATCGGGGTGGGCATCATCGGCGACTGGATCGGGCGGAGGTGGGGTCTTATCCAGGACGCCGCCATCATGTTCGTCGGCCTGCTGATGCTGACGGCGAGCTGGGGCGTGTCGCTCGAGGGATGGGTGATCCTGTACGGGTGGTCGCTCTTCTTCTACGGCCTCGGAGTCGGCGGCGAGTACCCCATCACGGCGACGTCGTCGATGGAGGACTCTGTACGCGCCGACGGCCTGTCGACGCGTGCGGACCGCATGCACCGCGGCCGCAAGGTCACCATGGCCTTCCTGATGCAGGGCTGGGGCCAGCTCCTCAACCAGGCCGTCCTAATCGTGCTGCTACTCATCTTCAACGCCGGCCGCGGCGACCCGCCATACAGCGAGACCAACGTGCAGTGGACCTTTCGCGTGTCTTTTGCGCTCCCGGCCGTGGGGACGCTGTGGCTCGTCTACTACAGGATCTGGAAGATGCCCGACGCCGGGCGGGAGCTCAGGCTCGCCAAGAGCCGCTCCGGCGTGACGGGGTACGACGTGGCGTCGCTCAAGAGCACGGTACGCCACTTTGGCGGGCGCCTTGTCGCTGCTGCTGGTGCCTGGTTTGCGAATGATGTGTTTTTCTATGGTGAGTCTTGGGTGCCTTCTGATACAAAGGGTTTTGCGACCTACCCACGAAAATGCTTCTAACGCGAAACTCCGACAGGCAACAAACTCTTCCAGGGCCAGTTCATTTCTGTGATATCGTCCAACCCCAAGAGTGTCATGACCGCCTGGACCTGGAACCTCATCAACGTGGTCGTCTCCCTGGCGGGGTACTACTGCGCGTCTCTGCTCATAGACAGCAGGCTTTATGGCCGCAAGAAGATGCAGCTCATCGGTTTCATGATGTGCTTCATCATGTTTGTGATCCCGGCATTCCAATATTACTTTTACACGTCGGCGCCAAACATCCGATCGTTCCAGGTGAGAGGTGTCCGGCTAATTATCATTCCATGTTGGAAAGTGCTGACACGTCCACTAGGCCATGTACTTCCTCTCGTCCTTCTTCAACCAGTTCGGCCCCAACTCGGTCACCTTCCTCGTGGCAGGCGAGATCTTCCCGACTTCGGTTCGCGCATCTGCCCATGGCTTCAGCGCCTGCATCGGCAAGGCCGGTGCCTTACTGGCGTCGGTGCTGTACAACTACATCGACACGCAGACAAAGTTCTACGTCGTGCCCTGGTTCGGTCTCGCGGGCATGCTCCTCACCTGGCTCTTCCTCCCAGACACAACGGGCCTGGACCTCAAGGAGCAGGAGCGCCGCTGGCAGTGCATCCGCGACGGACGCGCGCACGAGTACCGCGGCGTCGCTATCCACCCCAAGCACCTCAGCCAGTGGGAGCGCTGGATGGGCGTCGCGAAGCCGTACGACCCAGCCCGGGACTACGAAGACAAGGTCGACGACCTGCGGCGAGAGTGGGAGGCACACCAAGCCATGAAGACGGAGAAGGAGGTGCGAGGCAGCGGCGACGGTGCTGCTGCCGCGGCCGGTAGTGGCAATGGCGGGCAGGAAAGTCTTTTTACGGACAAGGTTGACGACTACTTCCGCAACACCAAGCCTAAGCGCGTCAACAAAGGCAAGGATAGATCGAAGTCGTCTGCTGACGACAACAAGTCGTCAGGATCCGGTTCTGAAGGTGTGCTGCTTCCGGCAACGGATGACACAGGCCTCAAGGAGGCGTAATTGGTCATTTGTCCTTGGGTTATCTTCTAGCATGAGAAAAAAGCAGGCGATTAGCAAATCATCGTGTATATTGCTCATATGTTTTTGCAAAGAAACAAGGGAGTTGAAGGAGCTGTTTGGGATAGCGTCGTCTCAAAAATTGGTCCATAGGTAGGCTTGGCACATTTATCATGAGAAGTGAATACAAGCATGCGTCAAGGTTAGAGCAAGTATGCAATACAATGAGCTTTCGTTGGAAGCGATGCACAAGCGTATATACCGGGAGTTTGCCACGCAACATACAAGGAGCGACGCATAAACAAGGTGCACCATGTGCGGCATTCTGTATGGAATGCTTACTCACAACTATCACGCCCCGGCGCGTATCCTCTTGCTTCTTCTAACATGAGTTATGAGGGTTTCTGTCGCCTCGGTTTTGATAGTAACCACCGAATCTTCGTCGTCCAGCTTTATCTCTGTCGAGGCAACAACCTTCCTCTTTTTGTTCACCTTGGTCGGCGTGGCAGCTTTTGAAGTAGCGGTCGAAGTCCCACCACTGCCGACGACATCTTCCTCCTCCTCCTTCTTGACCCCAACCTCGGTCTTTTGCTTCAACCGATGTGAGAACTCGCGCAGGTTGGCGGTAAAGAGCACACTCTGAGCCCAGCCGGCCTGCGGACCCCACAGCTTCCGGAAGTGCTCCCCCACAGCGTTGTACATGCCCTTTGACATGGCGGAGCCCTTAGCGGCAGCAGCCTTCTTCCCGCCGAAGCCGTAGTCGCGCGTCGCGATGGTCCACATGTGCGTGTCGAGCGGCACGGCCTCGCCCCAGCCCAGACCCATGAGGCACACGCAGTCCGAAACCTTGGGCCCCACGCCCGACAGTTCCTGCAGGGCAGCAAAAGCGGCACGGTAGCTAGGTTGCTGCGGCTGCTGTGCAGGGGTGGACGACGACTCACGATCTTCCGGCTTGAACGCCGTTCCGGGCGTCGGTGGTGGTGATAGTGACGAAGATCGAGACAAAGATCGGGATGGAGGAGATGACTTCGATCCCGCCCATTCGGGCGACGCCGGATTCCGCAGCGACGAGAGCCACCCTGCTGGTCTCTGGTGGGCAACAACGCGGGCCGTCTCGGCCAGGTAGCGGGCGCGGTATCCGAACCCCAATTGGCGCAGGTGGGCCTCAACGCCGTCACCCACGAGGGCCTCCGGGGGTGGAAAGTCGCGGTAGACGTGGCCGGCGACGGTGGCGATGGGCTCTCCGCCGTAGTGATCACACAGGCGGTGGCACATCTGAGAGATGCGAGAAATGTTGTTGTTGCTGCTGCAGATGAATGCCACCAGGGTCTCCCAGGCATCTTGGTTGAGGATACGAACGCCGGTGAACTTGGGGGCCTTGCTGCGGAAGTTGGCGTCCCGGTCAGACCAGTGGTTGTACATGCCCGAGAGGGAGTGATGGAGGTTGAAGTAGTTCAGTAGGAGAGCCTCTGTGTCGTCGTCTACGGGGTGGTCCCCCTCCTCTGCCGCAGCGTCCGGCTTTTTGTCTTCCTCCTCATCCTCCTTTTTTATAACAGGCTTGGCTGATAATGACCTGTTGGCGGGCCATGTTGCACGGTAATATATATGATCCTCGTCCTGGCGGAGTGAAATCACACGGCCATGAAGAGAGCAGTGCCAATCGTTGTCGACCTTGCGCCACCTGAAGGACTGGCCACAGCGCAGAGTTGTGTCGATGCAGAGCTCTGCGAGACTAACGGGTAGCTTGCGGAAGGTCATGATGGTTGCTTTCATGGAGCGCGCGTTGCCAGCCTCTGCAGGTGGACAAGTGATGCACGGCTCGAGCGCTATGCTCTCAGTGATGTCTGGAGACTCTGCCAACTTTACAATGCGATACTCATGCGCCAGATGAAAATGCAAACAACAATAAACAAAAGATTGGATGCTGTTAGCAAGTCCTTCGTGCGAATTCCGAATGAAAGAGCCACGAGAAGAAAAAGAAACAGAAAACCCAGGGGCGAATATGCTGCGAATGCTCTGAATGCGACTCGATCTCGACTGACTTGCTTGCTGCTTGATCGCGCCTTCTTCTTTGTAAACTTCGCCGCCGGTGATCTCCACTCTTACTTTTGCGACCGATTAAGCCCCACTTTTAACTGCCCTTGAGCAAAAAGAAGCTCTTGGCTTGTTCGAAATTCAAGCAGCCAGTCCCGATCGAGCTTAGCGTGCCAATTAGCCAGTAGCTCCAAGCAGTGGAGCCTTTTGTGCCTTGCCTTGCACGCCAAAAAGTTCACGCCCAGTCTGTCAAAGTCGTGTTTGCTTGCGGTACCAGTTGTTGTCTCAAGGCTAGGCCATCTATTACTCTATCAGTTGTCAAGCCTGCTACCCACCGTCCTGCAGGCATCAATTCTCGATTATTCTTATAGTCGCCTATCATGAACGGCGAGAGTTACTCCTCCCGAGGTAGGTTTTTACGGGTTGTGCTGCCGGAGCGGATCCCGTTTTCGCGTTGCAAGACGCTGCAGATGACTGACAGCTTGCCAATTCCCCTCAGACGGAGCTCGCCAAAGCTCTAGTCGAGACCACCAGGTATGTTCTTGCGACCAGCGGATATCGTCTCCCAATGCCAATTACTAATTAACTATCCACCCCACAGTCGTCAAGGACAGACCGCGAGGACCGCCGAGACGACAGACACCGCGACAGAGGCGATCGAGGAGGCGATCGGGACCGTGAACGCGACAGAGACCGAGACCGAGACCGCGACAGACCGCGCCGTCGCTCACGATCACCCGAATACCGCAGCAGCCGCTCGTCGCGCAGGGAGCCCGGCGCCGAACAGGACTCGTACTCGTCCAGTAGGACCCACCGCGACCGCGAGCGCGAAGACCGGTACGGCGGGGGTCGCGACAGGCGGGAGAGGGACTGGGATCGTGACCGCGCCGCTCCGTCCCGGCGCCGCGACGATGGCGACCGCCGGGGAGGGGACAGGGAAAGAGGCGACCCGCACGACAGACGCGCGGGCGGGCGCCGAGGCGGCGAGAGGGAGGAGCGGCGCAGAAGCGCCAGCCCGCAGCCCAAGAAGCGCGAGCCCACACCCGACCTGACCGATGTTGTGTCCATCCTCGAGCGCAAGCGGCGCCTCACGCAGTGGGATATCAAGCCCCCTGGCTACGACAGCGTGACGGCAGAGCAGGCCAAGCTTTCTGGCATGTTCCCCCTCCCAGGCGCGCCGCGGCAGCAAACAATGGACCCCATCAAGATGGCTGGTGGTCACCGCGGAGACCGGGATCGTGATGGTCATCGTGGAGGTCGTGATGGGGGTCGCGATCGCGACGGCGGCCGTGATGGCGGCCGTGATGGCGGCCGTGACGGTGGACGTGATGGCGGTGAGCGCGAAGGAGGGGAGCGCCGCGGCGGCCCGGATAGCAACGTCACGCTTCGCCCGACAAACTCTCGGCAGTCGAAACGTCTCATCCTTTCCAACCTGCCGCCCGGGGCAACAGAAGAGAGTATTGTCTCGTTCCTCAACCTGCAGCTGAATGGTCTCAACGTTATTGAAGGCAGCGACCCATGCCTGGCTTGTCAAATGGCCCCGGATGGCTCTTTTGGCATGGTCGAATTCCGCAGTCCCAACGACGCCACGGTTGCCTATGCTCTCGACGGCATCTCCATGGAGGCCGAGGAGCCGGCCAGCAATGGAGACGCCAACGACGCGGCAAACAAGGGGTTGGCAATGCGCCGACCAAAGGACTACATTGTTCCGGCAGTCGTGGACGACACCGGGTATGAGGTTGGCGTGATTTCATCAACGGTAGTGGACACACCCCACAAGATTTGCGTCGCCAACCTTCCGGCGTACTTGACCGATGAGCAAGTCAGCGAGCTCCTCTCTTCATTCGGCGAGCTTAAGGCTTTTGTGCTCGCCAAGGATCGCAGCACGGAGGAGTCGCGGGTATGTCTAATGTCCACAAATTATCAACAATCCGTGAACTAGCACGACTAACTGTAAACAGGGAATTGCATTTTGCGAGTATGCCGATGTAAGGACGACAGACATTGCCATAGAAGGTCTGAATGGAATGGAGCTCGGCGAGAAGCGTCTCAGGGTGCGCAAGGCCAGTATAGGCATCACTCAGGTTTCTGGAATGGAGATGGGTGTCAACGCCATGTCAATGCTGGCCGGCACCGTTGCCCAAGACCCAGATTTGAGCCCAGTACTGCAGTTGCTCAACATGGTGACTGCGGACGAGCTCATGGACAACGACGACTACGAAGGTTGGTTCTAGAACTCTTCAAAGTGCGATGCCGTCCAGGTCTGCAGCTAACTCTTGCTCACCCCTTGACTCTAGAAATTTGCGAGGACGTCCAAGAGGAGTGTGCCAAGTATGGTACCGTACTCGAAATCAAGGTCCCCAGGCCCACGAGCGGCGCGAAACAGGCTGCAGGCGTAGGGAAGATATACGTCAAGTATGACAGTATCGACTCAGCCACCAAAGCTCTCAAGGCGTTGGCAGGTCGCAAGTTTGCCGACAGGACAGTGGTGACGACCTATTTCCCCGAGGTAAGCAACATCTTATCCCTTATACTTGAACAGGAATAGCCACTGACTCTCATGCCATTTGACAGGAGAACTTTGCTGTCAACGCCTGGTAGGGTATGATGGAGTGTCTGCGGGTGGAACAACCACACCTTGGTTGGGCTGGCCTGGAGAAACACAGTAGATGCCGAATCAGGTTGGTCCGTCGGGACTTGTACAATAACAAATTGGACTTGATGCCAATTCAGGCATTTGCGAGGTGCGAATCAAAACTGGGACACGCGTGTAGGCGAGTGTCAAGCGGGTGAATTCGAAGCGAGGTCAGAGCGATGGACAAGAGAAAGATAGAGATGTGACATAGGCCATACCAAATCTAAGGTTAGCATCAGCTTCGGTAGTCATCAGAGGAGCAATGTACAGCAGATTTTCGGCAAACACAAATTTATTTAATCTGATCATAGTCTATGGAAGCGAAGGCAAGAATCAAGGAGCAAAATACCCCTGTAGTTGGGCTGTTTGCGGTAGGTACCGTTTCTCGAGGGACCAACAGCTTTCTCACCCGTTATACATCAAGTCTGTCTTGAGAGAGGTCAGCACTGCATTGAAACCGAGAAGATGGTAACAAAGAGATGTTTCGAGAGACAAAATCAGAAGTCCTTTAAATTCATGGGGCTCTTGCGAGCCCTAACATAAGAGGTACCAGAAAAAGTAAATGTATTGGTTGTAATCATCAGGTGAGTCTGGCGCCGAGGCGCACGAATGGAAACCGAGAGATAGCTGTGAAAGTGACTTACCAGTAGGCGAGCAAGAAGAGAGTGACAGGCTCAAACATCACATCGCGTTACGGTCAGTTCTGAAGCTTTTGGCCGTAAAGAGGAGAGGGAGAGAGTGATGGTACAAGCAAGGTAAGTTTCTCTGCAGCCAGCAGAAAAAAAATCGACGCGCCTTTGAAGCTGGTCTGCGACCCACTTCTCCTCCGGCAACCATGCTGACTAAGCTGGCGTCGCATGGGTCTCATCGATGGCAAGGCGTGACCCTAATTAGGTAAGCAGAATTTTTCGAAGCCCCCCGCCCGCCAGCCCACACAATCTGGAACCAAGTAGCTTCAATTCCCATCTGAAATCGTTTGACGCTCTCTCGCGACGACGACGACGACAACAACAACGCAACAACCCCAACACCCCTCTTTACATCGCCGCCTTCACCAACCGCCAAGATGGGTCGCATGCACTCGAACGGAAAGGGCATTTCTGCCTCCGCCATCCCCTACTCGCGCAACCCCCCCGCGTGGCTCAAGACCACCCCCGACCAGGTCGTCGAGCAGATCTGCAAGCTCGCCAGGAAGGGTGCTTCGCCGTCGCAGATTGGTGTCGTTCTCCGTGACTCCCACGGAATTGCCCAGGTCCGGGTTGTGACTGGTACGTTGGGGGTTTTTGGCTGCTATTGGCAGCTCTTTTATTCAAGGCCCCGGACGAAAGTATTGTCTGGGTTTTGTGTGCGGATTTTTCACTAACTCGCATCTTGCGGTCAATAGGTAACAAGATCCTGCGCATCCTCAAGTCCAACGGTACGGAGTGAACAATTCCCGTCGAGGGTTCCTGCTGCGATGAAATTTGCGCGGAACACCGAGATACCCCCAGAAAAAAACTACAACCACAGATGCGGACTCCTCCGTCTTCAGCCAACCCTGGGCCCAAGGAGATCCTGCTATACATGCCTCTGCTTGGTCATAGACTGACGGAGTGATTTAATTCCCAGGCCTCGCCCCCGATATCCCTGAGGACCTGTACATGCTTATCAAGAAGGTACGTCGTTTGCTGCCATGCTGTTCCCGGCCTTGCATCGCCATGATGCCTTGTCAAGGGGAAGACCACTGGGCTGACTTATATCCCCCAACAGGCCGTCTCGGTCCGCAAGCACCTCGAGCGCAACCGCAAGGACAAGGACTCCAAGTTCCGCCTGATTCTCATCGAGTCGCGTATCCACCGCCTGGCCCGCTACTACAAGACCGTCGGCGTCCTGCCTCCTACCTGGAAGTACGAGTCCGCCACCGCCAGCACCCTTGTCGCGTAAAGTGACTATTGTTGTGATGCTGCCGTTGTGGGGATGTTCGCATTGAGGGGAGAAGGAAAGGGCTTTTTTCTACTACTACACTATTATGGTACTACTTGGCTGGTTTGGTCGTAAACGGAGTTTTGGGCAGGAAAATCGTTATTGCATTTGTCGACGTCTATACGAGTTTGACGAACAGCCCTGATGACGGTCCTTGGGTCCTTATCGGCATTTTCGAGACACAAAGGAGGTCCGTCCATGCTTACTGAGATAGGAGACTGGGAAAGTGAAACCTGAGTTGCGGACAACCCGCGACGTCTTATCCGACTGCCAATGAAGCCCATATACCGTGGTATCGTCTATAAAAAATGGCGAAATAGTTGCCGTGAATGTGTTATTGCCCCATCCTGGTCCCGTGCTAGAGTCTCCGGGTCTCAAACCTGAAGCCTTTTTCCCTTGAGCTTTCAATTGCTTGATTCGATCTCCTTGGAGCGTTGCAGCAAAAACTCTCCCAGCACACGCAGAGGGTCGTTAGGTCTAGGGAGCAATGATATGTTAGCTACTAGATCCCGGTTGCAGTTGAGGCATGTTGAGGAAACACTGACTGGTCCTTGGCAATCATCTTCATGCCCTCGAGCAGGACCCCCGTGACCTTGGTGTTGAGGTACACCCGCGCGGGTGCGCCGTGCGCGGCGGCCTCGGCCGGCATGTTGAAGCTCGGCTCCGGGTGCAGCGAGGCGGCGCGCGAGGGCGTCTCCCCCGTGTTGCGCATCGGGGTTCCTGTGCGCGCAGGTGCAGGCGAGGCTGGGGCGGGCGAGGCGGTTGTCGTCGTTGCGGGCGGCTGCTGCTGCGTGGCGGCGGCGGCTGTGGCTGCGGCTGCTGCTGCTGCGGCTGCTCCTATTGCTGCCGCGGCTCCGGCTGCTGCCGCGGCTTGCGGTGATGAGTGCTGTGCTGCTGGTTGAGCTGCGGGTGCCGGTGCTGCTGCAGGCGGCGTATCTGTCGACGAGACGGGTGGCTGTGGCTGTTCGGGTTGCTGTGGGAGGGTTCAGGTTAGTGGTGCGAGTTGGGCTGGTGAGGAGGGATATGCTGCAGTGGTCGTCGATTTGGGGGGGTTCGCAATCTGTAAATCGAATTGACCGGAGTCACTTACGGGTATCGCGCTGCCTTCGATACTAGTTGCGGGTTCGTTCAAGACCTCTGCCACGACCTGCATGGCTGCACCAGTCTGGCCGACATCTGCGTCTTGGTCAACAGCTGGCGTGGGCGGGGCGGCCACGGGGTCTTGGTCCATTGCGTCTGGGTGGGACATTGGAGCTTTTTGAAAACGAG
>JARHUK010003647.1:0-12149 GCA_031001725.1 Pseudopyricularia javanii | reverse complement strand
GGGATCCTTCTCACAATGAGACATTGACTAAAGCGCATACTTGCCCCTCGTCGTTTATTCTTTTGCTGCAGAGTTGTAGAGAGACATTTTGTTGCCTTCCCAAGATAAAAAGAAGAAGAAAAAAAGGGGAAAAGAGACAATATTCTAACATGCCGACGACTTGTGTGGAGAAAAGGGTTGGTGATGGCTGGATCGTGATATTACAACAATAGTTAAGAGATGTCTTGATTCTTGCTGTCCCTCGTAAATGCGTCATGCCCGCACATCGTGGCAAAAAAAGGAGGTTGTTACACACGACTTGTCATGTCCTCGGACGAGGCAGACAAGCCGGCCGCGTCGTTGTGCTTGCTCGATTGAGGACTCGTTCATGTGTAGAACGCCTCGACAAAGTAGATGAAGCCAAAGACCAGAAATGCGTAAGCGCCGCCAACGGTAACTAAATAAGAATCAAGTTAGCAAGCTGCACCAACAGGACTAGCCAAGCACCGAGAACATCCAGGACAAGCACTTACCAACTTTGAGACTGACTTTGCCAGCAATGGCCCGGCCTCCAATAACAGCGACACCCGTGCAGCACGCATGCCCCAGCACGGCGCCCAGCGTGACCCACCAGTAGTCCTGCCCGGCCGCCATGGCGATTGTGGCGATCTGGCTGCGGTCGCCCCACTCGCCCAGGAAGGTCATGACAAAAGTCTGCACCCACGCCGGGCTGAGCAGCAGGCTCAGCAGGTTGTTGAGCCCGGCCAGTGCGCCCATGACGCTCCCGCCGCGGCGCGGGCTGGGGCTGCGGCTCGGGGACGTCGACGGGCTGCGCGGCGGCGTGGGGAAGCGCGAGTTCTGGCCCCGGGACTTGCGCTGCGTGTGGCCACCGCCGAGGCCCATCTCGAGCGCGTGCGGCGATGCGCGACGGCCGAGGCCCTGCTTGCGCGCCAGTGACTCCTTCTCCTCCAGCTCGAGCTCCACCTCGTGCATCTCGGCCGAGACGCCCTCGTCCGGGGACATGGCCATCCCCTCGCGGAGCATGCGGGCGCCAAACACGAAGAAGAGCCCTGCAGCGAGGAAGCTCGTGACCTTCTTGGGGATCAGGGCGGGGACGGCGTGACCCAGGAACGCCGAGAGGATCGTCATGGTGATGAGGGCCGAGAAGGCGGCGGAGAAGACGACCATACGGTCGTGCTTCATGGCCATGAGCGCGGCCACGAGGAAAGTCTTGTCGCCAACCTCGGAGAAGAGGATCATGGTTAGGGATAGGAAGAAGGAGTGGAGCGGCTGCAGGACGCCCGCATCGTCATCGGCGAGCTTTGGGGTCTTCCCAGTTGCTGCGGATGGCCGCTTGCCCTTTGTGACGTCGAGGTGGTCCTTGTTGGCTGAGTCGGGGACAGGAGGAGCCTTGTCGTGCGTCTTTCCTGGGAGGTCCGATGGCTTCTGTAGCCGGGGAGAGGCATAGGTTAGCTCGCGCAATATCAAATAACTGGAGGCGGTGCAGAGACCGCATGGTCATACATACATCCAGTCTGCCTGCGGCATCTTTCCCGCCCTTTCCATCCTTGTCCTTGCCAGACGGCTGCTTATCCTTGGTTTCCTTAAGAGACGCCACGTCTTTGTCCTTGACGTCCTTGCTACCGCCGTTCTTAATGACCTTCTCCTGCTCGCTGTGCGACAGCGGCCGGGCCTCCTTGGGCGTCTCGGGCTTCTTCTCGACCTTTTCGCCCGTCTGGCCCTCCATGGCCTTGCGCTGCTTGTCCTTCTCGCTCACGCCGCCGCCAGTTCCCGTGGTCCCCTCCTTGGGATGCGCCCTGTTCTTATCGTCCATGATGCCATCGTTGGACTCGGGGATCTTCTTGCCATTGACGACAGTCGGGTCGGACGGCCTGTCCTTGAGCGTCGGCAGGTCCTTCTTGAGTGTGGGGAGATCGGAGTCCGAGTCCGACGAGGCGTCCGAGCCCTTCTTGCGGGACTTCTCGGTCTCGACAAATGGGCCCTGGTGAGGCCTACCGTCCTTGCCGTCAACGGGGGCGTCCTTGGTCGCGCCGGCTGCGCCAGCGGCGGCGCCAGCTGCGGCTACTTCTTTTGTGCTCTTCTCAGTGGCATCTGGGAGGGCCAGGGTGGTTATGGCGAGCGCCGAGACGAGAACGATGCTCTGGAACTTCATGGTGGCGGTTCAGGGTGGTTTATGGGAAGGATATAGTCGTTCAAGGGCCTGGGAGAAGGCCGGGTCGTTTGCGGACGAGTGCTTGCCCGGGTTTGGCTGTTTACGAGAAGCGTGTTCTCATTCCATTCAAGTCGGTGGCTGATGGATGGGTCAAGTAGTTATTTGTTGGGTCGAAGTGGACAACGGTTTGAGCGAAGCAGACGATTGCGAAGAGAGAGAGAGAAATGAAGCTGTAGAAAAGGCGAATAGACAGTGGTTGGAAACACGGAATCAAATGTGATACAAGCTTGGCTGGAGAGTTGCAGTCGTGGCATGCGACGATCCGCTCAGCAAAGGGTCTTGGACTCCTTTTTTTTGGACTACCAGGTAGCACTCTACGCCTCCTGAATCTTGGCTTGGCGCACAGCCACTGTCAGACAAAAGCGCGGTCGCGTACGACTCCGTGCAGTACAGTGTTTGTGGGGTGCCTTTGACTGCCTTGTGCCCTTTGAATTTTGCTGTACTGGAATTGCAATTGCAGCGTCGCCTCATCAATGCCGCTTGATGCCAGCATATTCTACATGATTCGGCCACTTTCAGTTCCATACTTTGATGGAAATTTTTACCATGTACAGGTACACACCTCAATCACTCATGCAAACGTTGCAAACACCCCCGAGAAAAAGTTACATCGAAATATGACGATGGGGACGCGCAATGGCTCTCATGCCTGAGGCATCACAGGAGGCTGCTGATAGCCACAGTGACCCACTTCTATCTCTACCACTATTGGCTAATCCCACCCCAAACAAGCCACATCTCGACATCGCAGCCACACAACTTTGCTGACGTTGTTTATTTTCTCAATCTTCCTCGTGTGAATGTTGGCAAAAATCACGAACCCTTACCCTAACCCTTTTCCATCAACAACACCAACCCTCCCGTCGATCGTATTGCCTTTTCTGATATTACAAAAGCGCCATCTACCACTGAACTTGCTCCAACAGTCTTGTACCCGACGCGAAGTCGCTGCCCGGCATGGCTCACCGCCAGCTCCAGGCAGCCGAGACGGGGGCCACCAACTCGCCCATCGCGTCACGGACGCGTAAACGCGGAGTTGTCACCTCGTCAGCCGTTCCCAATGGAACAGACGCCCAGGCCACGGCAGCAACCTCACGGACTGTCAAGGCCAGAGCCGCAGCTCCCGAGGCACAGGTTGCCGTCATGGTCTTGCCTGAAGACAGCTCTCAGGCACCACCCTCCTCCTTCCGCCCAACCTTTGGCCGCAGGTATGCCCCGCGGGATGAGAATGACACGCGGAGTGTCAGAAGCCTACCAAGCGCGCACCCGGATCAGTCCCAGCTGGGTGACTATGAGATGACTCCATCGCAGTACCAGGGTAAGTCACCAGTTGAGAAAAGTACAGCTTTGGGCATGCTGGACAGCGAACTAAAAATAAATAAACAATCTCGTTCAGCCGGGTCGTCCATCGCGGCCAGAGATGTTAGCATGGCTCCCTCCGAGGCCTTCCATGCCCCAGGCGGGAGCAATGGCCATATGGGCATGGCCCGGGCTTTGGAAAAGAACCTGCCCAAGCTGATGGAAGCTGCCACCGAGCTCCACCAACTGCTTTCTGATCCTGAGCGCAACTCCCAGGAGACCCAGGGAGGCGACACCATGTGGCTTGGTGAGGTGACCGTCGCTTACTCGATTCTGTCTGGTCTTAAGCGCCCGTACTCCACTCAGGGTGCTCTGTACATCAGAGATATCGAGGATATCTGCGAAAAACTGCAGTATACGTATGGCGATGTCCCTTTCGAGACTGCCAAGCTGGTGGCCTCGGTTGTGAATCTGGGTGAGCTCATGTACGACCTTACCTTCCTAAGGGACGACTTAGACGAGCAGAGTGCCTTTGTCGACAAACTGGACAGGCATTTTCCGACGTCCTTCGTCCCAATGTCCCTGCTGAGAAATGGAGACTGGGAGGAGGCCACCATTGCCCTAGCCGTCGACATCCGAACCCAAGTCGCCATTTTAAAGCTACGACAGCTCGAGAGCGGCCAGTCCGCGGCAGACACGCTGGCAAACGTCTTTCTCGAGTATATTGACAAGCAGCGCCATCTCGTTGAGCAGCTCGAGGTCTCGCACAGCTTCCGCGGCCTTCCGGGCTGCGATGCAGCCCAGTACCGCTTCAAGGAGCTGGCTTCGATTAGCAAGGCCCCGGAGCGGTTCTGGCAGAGGTGTCAGGAGATTGCGGAGCTGATCGGGGAGCACGTGGAGAACGTCCCCGAGGTCATAGGCAAGCTGGAGGACCATTTTGGCTTTGCCGGCTTCCATGGTGTGCTCCAGAGCTGGGTTGGCGGCGTCACCACCGAGATAGTCGAGCTTCCTCTCAACGAAGGCCCATTCGACCCCAACTATGGCACCCCCGCATCCGCTCGACTTCGCGCATCCCTTGGCGGGCGATCGGCTTATAGTCCGGCGTAAGTTGCCCATCCATGCAATTCCCAGTAACTCATCCTGTATCAAAGAGAGCAATTGACGACTAACGCAGCCTTCGACAGCCCCTCCGCAAATGTGGACGCCGTACAGGCCTTTATCCGCTTGGGGGTAGCAGGGAATAGCATCACCAGCCCAACCCCAGCGAACAGCTCCCGTCCTGGTCCGTCCCGGGTTCAGAAACGGCCACGGCCCAGTGACGGTGACGACAACGACGATGACGACGACTTTGAGCAGGATCAGCGCGTTCCCGACAGTCAATCCATGCCGCCACCGCCCGTCCCGACCCCTCGCCGCCGTCGCCGCGCCAAGCGCGTCCAAATGGACCCGCAGATCCCCGTGGACCCGGTCCTGACCGGCGGCGACTCGAGCCAGTACCCGGCACCGCCAGACTCGGTCGTGGGCGGAGACGACGGCATCGGCAACAACAACAACAACCAAAACAACGCCCGAGCAAGCGTAGCTGGCTCCGACGCGGGGACCGATCCGTTTGCCTCGCCCGCCCCGTCCTCGGCCCTGGGCTCCGTCGCGACGGCCCCGAACCTGGTGCAGATGTCGCAGCACGCCAAGGCCGTGTCGGCGCTGGCGCGGCAGCGCAACCCCAAGCCGCCGCAGACGCGCGTGCCCTGGTCTGTGTCAGACTGCCAGCGGCTCATTGGGGCTGTGGGCGCGTACGACGCCAAGTGGAGCAAGATCGCAGAGGCCATCAGGAATGGCCAGGTACCACTTGAGCATCCGCGGGACCAGCAGGCGCTGCGTGATAAGGCGAGGCTTCTGAAGCAGGATATGCTTAAGTATGTTTTCATCCCTTGTTTTGTGCAGGAATCATGAGGTCATCATATGCAAGTTTCTAACAAGTTGATCGTCACCGCAGAACAGACAGCGTCCTCCCACCCGGGTTCGACCTTGTCCTTTTCGGCCGCAAGGAGGTGGAGGCGATCAAGCTCGTTGGCAAGAATCCCAACCGCAAGGAGACCGACGTCGACCCGGCGACCGGCCATCCCGTCAATACGGAGTGGGTCGACCCTAACGCCCCGCCGCCGCAGCTGCTCGAGGGGCCTGATGGGCAGTTGCAGGAGCAGCAGCAGGAGCAGTTGACGGCGGCGGAGGAGGCTGCTGCTGCTGCCGAGGGTGAGCATCTTGAGGGCATGCCGGGACAACAGCTGGAGCAGGGAGAGCAGCAGCAGGAGCACCAGGAGATCCAGGAACAGCAGGAGCAGCAGGAGCAGCAGATGGTGGAGCCTCTTGACCAGCCACAACAACAGGATCAACACCAAGAGCACATCGATGGGCAGCAGCAGCAGCAAGACCAGAATCAGGAGCAACTTGGAAATCCAGGTCCCGAGACAACCGCACGAGTGTCTGAGTAGGTTTCGGACATTCAGCGTATCGCTGCGCGAATTTGACGGAGGCTAAGCGATCACGATGATCCCCAAAACAGGGTGTGGGACACGATGACGTCCTTATAGTTGTATAAAAAAGGCCTATTGGCTTTCTGCTTGGTGCTGATATCCATGACACGATTATACGCTTCCCATGTACATATGTGCTTTGTTTGCCGGCGGGAGGGTTTTTTGCGCCGTCTAAAATGAAGGGTGAGATCTTTGGCACAAGGGCCAGGGGCGGCCGATGGTTATCATTATACGAGTAACAAAATAGGTTCAAGGTGCTACGAGAATAAATTTTCGACGTTGTACGCCAGAAATAGCAGCGCACGCATCAGAACTTGGTTCTTGGTCACGCCGAGTAAAACGAGTTGAGAAATATGATCATTTTACAGCTAGCATATCTACCTTGGTAAAGGAATGCTTATGATCACTAGAAGAATGCCTATTCCCAGACGCCATGCTTGAACCCCAGATAAAAGAGAAAAAAATTAAAGCTATTTCCCACTAAACGCCAACAAAAAAGAAAATACTACCGCAGCTCAGTCGCTTCTAGTACCCCAGTACTGATCAGCAATCCCGCCCCCCGGCGCGGTCCCAAAGACGGCCTCCTTGCGCGCCTGTAGCTGCCGAGCCTCCCTCTCCCTCGCCCTCCTCTCCGCCCAAGACGGCATCTCCGAGTCCCGACCGACCAGGAACCGGCCCGGGTGCAAGACGGCGAGCACGACCAGGGAGAGCGCGACGGGCGTCGCGTCGAGCAGGTACTGTAGCGTCTCGGAGGCGGCCGGCCCCGTGCTGCCAGCAAAGGCCTGGCTGGCCTCGGCGAGGCGGAAGGACAATCTGAGAGCGAGGAGGAGCGAGACGGCGTACATGGCGCCGAGCAGCGGTTTCCACGACCGCCGGACCGGGCTGCCGCCGGAAAGACCACCGCGGTCCCGCCCGGCCTCGTATGCGACCATCCTGACATGCCACACCGCCATTAGTGCCACAAAACCCCCCATGAGGAGCAGCTGCACCGCCAGCCCGGCGATCAGCAGCAACGCGCCGCGGCGCAGCTCCTCCCCCGTCTTTGCGGTGCGGTTGGCCAGCAGCGCAGCGCCCAGGAACTGCAGCACGGCCGCCAGGACGTCGGCCAGCAGGAGCACCTTGGAGAGCACGTGCGCGTCGAGCCGGAGGAGCGACTGCTCCGGATCCCAGTACCATACCTGTCGGGCGAACGTCATGTGTGCAAAGGCTACGAGCCAGAGGGGCGCGAGGAAGTTGAGGATCGCGTGTGTGGTTACGGTGGTGGCCTGTTGCTCCTGGGTTCTGGAGGCCAGGCAGCGGAGCACAAACGCGGCCGCCTCCCAGGTTCCGGCCATGACGATGACCCATGCGTATGACTTGCGAGTTGTGAAGGCGATGGTTATGTGGGCTATTGTCAGAAGAGAGAAGATTGCTGCGAGGGCCGCAGCGGGGGCGAGGGTTATGGTGGATTCCATGATGGATAAGGAGTTTTACTGCCGAAAACGGTGGTTGAGCTGTTTGTTCTTACTTTGGGGGGAGGATATCGGAAGTTGGTGATGATCTTGGTTCAGGACATGCTTTGGTTGCCTCGGCTAAGTGAGTCGTGATAAGTCACGGCTGGCAAAGGGGCGGAGAGGACCTTTACTGATCTCATGGCCCGAGGGGCCGGCCGGGGCCTATTAAGATTCAACACGGGATGCCGCTGTTCAAGATGCTGTGTGTTTTTTGCTGTAGTGTATCAAAGGGAGGACCCCATTACTAGGACGAAGATTGTGGAGCATGGGTAAACAGTCGACAGTAAGCAGGTGACAAGCAGTGATTCTCGGCGCCTCGGGATTTGGTGCCTGGAGATACTTGTCTCGCGGATCTAGAAGGCCACTACAGCTATGATATGATGACTGGCATAATGATAGCACGGAATGGTGAGATGTCGGGCTCGAGGCTGGTTGCTGGGTAAAATACAATAAAGACCGTCAAATACTATGAAGATGGATGCACCGGCATGGGAGATCAGGCCTCAGCCCCAGGTCCTGCCAGGTTACTGTAAGAGAGGGGGTGGTTTGGCTAAGGGGAAGGGGATTTGGGAGTAGTGCTGGTATGGGAAGACGACGAACTCATGAAGTTTAGTAGCGGTGAGAGTAAGTTTGTGCAAGAGCAGTCAGCAACAGAGATATGCAAATGCTAGGGAGGTGGACTTGGACTGACGAGCAGACCCCTAGCCCTGGTCAGGTCGAGTAAATTCTTCACCTTGACACTCGACGGATTACAGTAATGATCACGACGACGACGACCAAGTACAGTACAGCAGTTGTAGTATGGTCGATGTATAGCTCTGTAGCTCTGTCTGTATCTGCTCGTGGCATTACTGTTGCAACTCGTCATTTGAGGTTGTGTCACAGTACAAGAAGAGTCGATACAGCCCACGAGGGGAACTGTCGGTCGGTCGGTCGGTCGGTCCATCTGCAAACAACCAACAATCATCCAACGAATTTTAGCTGCAGTTAGCAATATCCAGACCAGTTTCATACCTTCTCACCGTTCATCTTGGAATAACCCCTCTTCTCCGCCATCACCCGTCCGACCATGTCTGGAAATAAAACAAACAGTTGATCCACAATCAAGGAAACAGTTCGTCCAAGCCCCCGGAATACGAGAGCGACCAGGACCCCGAAATAGATTTACGGTTGAGATTGGGTGGGAAACGGCGACAGTGGAGAGACAGGATGGATGCCAGCAAAGCCTCTGCTGGGGTACAAGGTACGGTTCGTCCCCCAACGTGAAGCTGCTAACCGCCGACTTGGTACAGGTTCCCAGACACTCAACCCACTCAAGGCATCGAGGCAATGTCGAATCCAGCCAGCGAAGCGAAGCATTGGTCTCGTCAAATCGTGTCCCCCCCCCCAGCAGTCACCAATGATTGCCGTCCAGGTTGTGTGCCTGGCGGTACTGCAAGGGGGACCCCGCCCTTCATCTCATGAGGATGACCTCGACAAGGGGCCGGCCCATGGAGGGGGCCAGGCTGCAGCAAAACAGAGTGGCGCTTTGGAGATGCGCCCACCATATTGCACACATCTTACTCTGCCTCCACCACAAAGAGACAGGCGCAGATGTATTGTAGTTGGTTGGGGTGGGCAATCTCGGCGACTTTTTTTTGGAGGCCGGCCGTACTCTGTAATTTCCTTGGCTGACAGAGGTAAGCAGCAGAGAGCCAGACCAGACCGAACCAGAACCGACAGATTTGGGTTGGAAAACAATCAAGCCCCTCCATCTCCTCTTTTCCCCATTTTGCTTTTTGTTTATGTTTTTTGTTTCCTCGCGAGGAGAAAAAGCCTCGTCCGAAGTCTACGTAGCTTGATCTACGATCGAGCAATGCGATTGACGGCAGAACCTTGTCCAAGTTAGGCAGTGGTGTCACGACAGACGGCAAGACGGGATGAACAGGCGCTATGCAAGGGGGAAGATTCCGATTGTGTGCTGCCTGTGTTTTTGTGACAGAGAGAGGCTTAGGCAGCTGCCGCATCTCCCCCAAGCTGACTGGGCTTAGCAAGGGCCATCGTGGCTTGTACCCTTTTTCTGCAGCGGTTTACGGACCCACTCCACCCCTCCAAACCCACTGATTCTTTCCACTTTCTGGAATTTCATTGGCCAGCCAGGAGATTAACGACGTCAGCCAGCCCTAGCCTTACCTCTCTCTGCTCGACCTCGACTTTGGAGCTTTTCCACTCCCAGCAGCCAATTCCCACACACCCACACACCCACACGAACCCTTGGGTCGTTCAGACGATCATGTTTTCCAATCGACTTTTTGAGCTTCAAGTCTTAAAGCAAAACAGCCAGGCGACGATATTGTTTTGTCTTTTGTTTGGATACTTGCAAGGGATCAATCACTTAGCCAAGAATAAGTGCCCATCATCGTGTTGATCGATAGCTTCAGCCCAAAACGTTGTCCGCCTCCACCGTATCAACATCCACACCCTCCCAGGCTCCCAAACACCTGCTGCGCACTTTCTATTTGAAGCACCAGAGTAAGTCGTTGGCGCTGCTCACTGTTGAGGCTTGTTCATCTTACTGTAGTTGTTTTTGTTTGGTTTGCCCGGCACCAAACCACTGAGCCCCGAGGACCCGCCAGGCCCTGGCCCTGGCCCGGCCCTGTAAGCGGGCTCAATCAAGTTGGGATGGGGTCAGGATCCAATGCCACCTGAAATGGAGCTTACCAAGGACCACGGCCACCACCACCACCACCACCAGCCGTCATCATCCATCTCCTGTCTCGTTGATATAACATCTGTGAAGCCGCTGCCTTCCTCTTGCCCAACCTCTTGCTTTATCTCCGTCACCATCTAACCAAACATCATCAACAACTAACCCAATCTAGCCAGCAAATCATCACAAACAACCAGAGGGCATCACAGCAACAGCCTTTCTCTCTTCTTTTTTATTTCCTTTGTCTTGTTTATTTCCTTGAGTCTTGGCTTCTTTTTTTCTCTTCCTTTTTTCTTTCTTTCGCAATGTCTACTTCATCTTCCATGAACAACAGCCGCTCCCAGCAGGCCTCTTATGCCGATCTCATGAAGCCCGATGAGGATTGGCGTGTCCTTCCAGACGCTGCCGAGCGTCGGAGGATCCAGAACAGGCTTGCCCAGCGTGCCTACAGTAAGTAGTCCACAACACAACCACTGCAGTATCATCAAGCAGGCCTTGACCGCTGACTCGCAACCTTCCTGACAGGGCGCAACATGCGTGACCGCACCAAGGAGCTCGAGAAGCTCAAGAAGGAACTGGCCACTCTGAAGAAGGACCCTTCCGAGCATGCTTCTCCCCGCATGTCCCCCCAGCCCCAGCCCGTTGCCACCATG
Organism: Pseudopyricularia javanii; assembly: GCA_031001725.1. Lineage (NCBI taxonomy): Eukaryota > Fungi > Ascomycota > Sordariomycetes > Magnaporthales > Pyriculariaceae > Pseudopyricularia > Pseudopyricularia javanii. The sequence goes on along the minus strand of JARHUK010003647.1, from coordinate 1,272 downwards.
GTTTCTGCCGCCAACGACGACTTTGCCTTTGACGGCACCATGTCTACCGATCTTGGCATGGCCTCCGCCTGGACCGAGCCCTTCCCCTCGACCCAGTTTGCCGATGCTCCCACGAACATGGACTCGTACTTCACCAACGTTCCCGAGATGTCCCGTCCCGACTCCAAGCGCCGCCGTACCAACAGCGGTTCCGAGGCCAGCATGCCCCCGCGCGGCCTCTCGGTCGGCCCCGCCCACGGTCACCAGCGCTCCCACTCCCACACCCCCATCTCGTCGCCGCCCATGGTAGCCCCCTCCATGATGCAGGATGGCCTCGCCACTCCTCCCATGCCCGAGTTCTTCCCCTCCCCTTGCAACTTCGACCTCGGCGCCGACATGTCCAACCCCATGATGCCCCAGGTCGAGGACGCCCCGCCTTTCTCTCTCGACGGCTTCACCAACGACTGCAACGGCACCATTGACCAGGGCCTCTGGACCCCGCCCATGACCGGGAGCCTGTACGGCTCCTTCCTCACCCCTCCCACCCAGCACATTGACGGCGCCTCGAGCTCGCCCAACTGCTGGCAGAACAGCACGCCTTCGACCGTGAGGAGCGAGGACATGGGCCGCTCCCGCAGCTGCTCCTCGGCCAGCAACGCCTCCCCCTTTTCCGCCGCCACCAGCCAGTTCTCATCCCCCGCGCTGAGTGCCACCGCCAAGGCTGTGCAGCCCACAGGCCTGAACCTCAACATGTGTGACGACAACGGCAACAGCCACATGACGTCGCTCTCGGTTGTCGACGGCAACTCAGTCACCACCCCGACCACCAACCAGAGCCAGTCCAGCCTGCTGCACCTCGCCGTCTCTGGCGGCCACATCTCGGTCCTCAGGCTGCTGCTGCAGAGCTGCGAGATCCCCATCGACACCCGCGATGCCAAGGGCTACACGGCCCTCCAGCGCGCTGTCTTTGCGGGCAAGATGGAGATGGTCACGCTTCTGATTGAGCACGGCGCCGACTTTGGAGCCGGCCGACAGGACAATGGTGCCGAGGCCGCTGCTGAGCACGCCTAAGCTGGTCGCTTTTTTTGGAATGTCTATTTGTTTTCCTTTCTCAGCGGATACCGGCATGGACTGTACGATCAGGACACGACTGCGGGAGCTTGCTCTCTAATGAACCTTCTTCACTTCTCGAGATACCAAATTTACACGATGGTTCTACTATTCCACCGTTACTCAAGCCCCAGTAGTATCACGTTTGGAGTCTCTACACTGCGGGGCGGGATCGTATTATTC
>JARHUK010003643.1:3695-21296 GCA_031001725.1 Pseudopyricularia javanii | reverse complement strand
GACCTGGTTTGGGGGGGGGGCACCCGGATGCCTAGTGCTGGGCGGGTTTGAAGAATCTTGGGGCGACGGATATCAAAGCAACTGCGTATCGTATCACATGTTGGGACACCAAATCCGTCAAAGATGTAATAATTATTAACGAGTTAGGGGTTCGTCTGACGGGTAGCGACACGCGACTGGAGAAATGATGTGGGAGACTGGGGAGTTTGGATTGAAACAAGTAGCCCAGCCATTATTGGAGGGCCGCTTAGAATAGACAGCGCATTAAAGGTACGGTAACTACAGTCCACTATGACATGCATCCCCTGGCGACTGAAATTATTGCAATGTACAAGGATCGGGTGGGTTAGCCGACGTCGACGTATTTATCGGAAGAGAAACACCAAGTACCAGGTGTCTTTGCACAGGACTATAGAGGCATGATTTGTTGGAAATAGTTACATTGCTTTTTGCAATTGATTCTCCGCGTACCTTACCCAGAGATATTCGTCCTTGACGCAATCGCATCTACAAATTGAACCCACAGTACATCGTAACTGCTATAATTAATCACCTACCTACCATGTCCATGTACTGTAATGTAGACTTGGGCCAACTCACCCCGCTCGATTCAATACGGGCACCTAAATGTCCTACCCTGCACTGGGCGGGGTGGGGAAAGCGGTGACAAAGTATGACTGGCAGAACTTTTCCTATCCCCAAAATTTTGGAGAACGCGGCGCGACAAAGATGATTTGCGACAGCTGAATTAGCTGCTGGGTGACGATTTGAAAGCGACACACAGTCGATCGAGTGCAAAAGTTCCCTTTGCCCGCTGGCCACCGCGGGTAAGACAGCAAGTATGTCTCGAAAACAAGTGTACGTTCTGCCGATTCTCCCCCAAAAGAAAAAAAAGACAAAGGCAAAGATCATTGTTTGACCGGCTTGCAAAACATAGAGATTCGCGGATCCCCGCTCTCATCAAGAATGGCATCCAGGAGAGGAAACGAAGCTTCTTCGTCTTGGTTGGCGACCATGCCAAAGATGCCATTGTTCAGCTTCACTACATCATGACCCAAGTAGGGCTCAAGCAGAACAAATCTGTGCTATGGGCTTACAAGAAGCAGCTCCTGGGCTTCACAAGTCACCGACGGAAGAGAGAGACCAAGATAAAAAAGGAGATCAAGCGCGGTACACGTGAGGCCAACGACGCGGACCCATTCGAGCTCTTCCTCTCGCTACAGAACATCAGATATGTCTACTACAAAGAGACCGAGAAGATTCTGGGCAACACGTACGGCATGGTATGCGACACACCACGTCGAGGCACCCCCCTAGAGGGCGCGCGAGCTTATATGCGCGACAGCTGACACTTTGTGCTTAGTGTATTCTGCAAGATTTTGAGAGCATAACCCCGAATATCCTCGCGCGAACGATCGAAACTGTCGAAGGTGGCGGCATGGTGATTTTGCTCCTGAAAGGAATGAGCAGCTTGAAACAGCTGTACACCATGACCATGGATGTCCACTCCCGGTATCGAACCGAAGCGTACGACGATGTTGTCGCCAGGTTCAATGAGCGGTTCATCCTGTCTCTGGGCAGCTGCGATTCCTGCTTGGTGGTTGACGATGAGCTCAACGTGCTCCCCATTTCCGGTGGCAAGAACGTGAAGCAGTTACCTGAGCCAGAGTCATCCGATGATGCCAAGACACCGGCTCAGAAGGAACTGGAAGAGGTCAAGGAATCTTTGCGAGAAACCAAACCAGTTGGACCCCTGATACAACTCGCCAGAACAAATGACCAAGCCAAGGCCCTGCTCACCTTTGTGGATGCGGTTTCCGAAAAGACGCTGCGCAACACCGTGACGCTGACGGCGGCGCGAGGTCGTGGAAAGTCGGCAGCAATGGGTGTGGCCATCGCCGCTGCTGTGGCCTACGGCTACAGCAACATTTTTATCACATCGCCCTCCCCTGAGAATTTGAAGACCCTTTTCGAGTTTGTCTTCAAGGGGCTGGACGCTCTGGATTACAAGGACCATGCCGACTATTCCATCATGCAATCTACGAATCCCGACTTCAACAAGGCAATTGTGCGGGTCAACATACACCGGAACCATCGTCAAACAATCCAGTACATTCGTCCGCAGGACGCCCATGTCTTAGGCCAGGCTGAATTGGTTGTCATCGATGAAGCAGCTGCCATACCGTTACCCCTTGTGAAGAAGCTCATGGGCCCTTATTTGGTGTTCATGGCTTCCACCATCAACGGCTACGAAGGCACGGGCAGATCTTTGTCCCTGAAGCTCATCAAGCAGCTGAGGGAACAATCAAGAGCGCCTGCCTCCGGAAACAACGCCGACGTGGAGATTGATAGGTCAAGCGGCAAAGCCGAGAAGGGTGCTGGCTTGGCTGGCGCCCGTTCGCTCAAGGAGATTACACTTTCCGAGCCGATCCGATACGGCCCTGGCGATTCGGTTGAGAAGTGGCTAAACACTTTGCTCTGCCTGGACGCAACTCTGCCCAAATCAAAGCTCAACACACAAGGCTGCCCAGTACGTTTCTGTTCTAGATTCCAAATTAGGGTAGCCAGTTCGCTAACATTTCAATCTTCCAGGACCCAACGCAATGCGAGCTGCTTCAGGTCAACCGAGATACCCTGTTCTCATTTCACCCAGTTTCGGAGAGGTTTTTGCAACAAATGGTGGCTCTCTACGTCGCGAGCCATTACAAGAACACTCCAGACGACCTGCAGCTCATGAGTGATGCTCCGGCCCACAAGCTCTTTGTGTTGACGGCGCCTCCAGCCGAAAACTCGCTGCCAGAGCCCCTGTGCGTGATACAGGTCGCCCTGGAGGGCAAAATCAGCAGGCAGAGCATTCTGAATAGCTTGAGCAGAGGCCAACGTCCAGCAGGTGACCTTATCCCGTGGCTTGTAAGCCAGCAGTTCCAAGATGAAGAGTTTGCCTCTCTGTCGGGCGCGCGTGTCGTCAGGATAGCTACGAATCCAGACTATGTCTCTATGGGATACGGGACCCGAGCGCTGGAGCTTCTGATCGACTTCTTCGAGGGCAAGTCCATGAATTTATCAGAGGATGTGGAGAGCCTTGAGGAAAAGACTATGCCCAGAGTCACAGACACAGAGCTGTCCAAGCTGGCAACCGGTAGTCTTCTTGATGACAACATCAAGGTTCGCGACATGAACGAGATGCCGCCTCTCTTCTCATACATGCACCAATGTCGGCCTCCCGCGTTGGACTATGTCGGCGTGAGCTACGGCCTTACTCAACCGCTTCACAAATTCTGGAAGCGCGCGTCCTTTGCACCAGTGTACTTGGTATGAGAGCATCTACCCGGGAATTGAGAAAGAAAAACAAAGCGAGAAAAAAACTACTGTTGTGAAAAGATTACTGACAATTTCTCTACAGAGACAAACCGCCAATGATCTCACCGGTGAACACACATGCGTCATGCTCCGACCCTTGCAAACAACTGAGGACCAGAGCTGGCTCGGCGCGTTCACGAACGACTTCCATCGTCGCTTTCTCAACCTTTTGTCGTACCAGTTCCGCGAGTTTCCGTCGGTGCTCTCGCTCAGCATTGATGAGTCTGCCGTGGCAGGGGCGCATTCGGACGGAGCCAACGAGTCCAGTCCTTTGAGCAAGGCCGACCTTGACAGGCTTCTGACTCCGTTCGACCAAAAGAGGCTGGAGTCATATGCAAAGAATCTGTTGGATTACCACGTCATATTGGACATGGTGCCAACGCTGGCTCAGTTGTACTTTGCAGGCGCGCTCAAGGCGAGCATTAAGCTGACTGGTGTACAACAAGCTATCCTGCTTGCTGTTGGTCTGCAGAGAAAGGACATTGATGCTGTCTCTGCAGAGCTGTCGCTGCCGAATTCGCAGCTGCTCGCCATGTTCATCAAGATCATGCGTAAAATCACCACACACTTTGAGACGCTAGTCGCAGAGGCAGTCGATGCTGAGATGCCCAAGGCCAAATCATTGGGCGTCAGTGTAGAGAACGCACTGGGTGCACATGACGACGAGATCGTCGACAAGCGATTTGTGCCGTTGGCGCAGGGGCTCGGCGAGGAGCTGGAAGAGGTGGGCGACGAGGCGCTTAAGGAGTACAGGGCGAAGCAGAAGGAGCTCATCGACTCACTGCCCCTTGATCAGTAAGTGGCCCTTGGTGGGCGGCTCACTTTACCATGGGCAGTCGATTGTACTAACACAAGGTCATCCGTCAGGTTCGAGATTGAGGGCGACGCCTCTGAGTGGAAGGAAGCGGAGAAGGCGGTTGCCAAAGCCAGCAAGAATGGCGAGGCTGGTGCAGTAACTGTCAGCGTCAAGACCCACAAGAGCAAACGGAAGGCCGGGCAACAGACTGCGGCCGAGGTTTACGAGGAGGCGTTTGGCGAAAAGAGACACAAAAAGGCCAAGAAGGCCAAGAAGGACAAGGGAGTTTAATTTTTTGATAAATGTATTTTTTTTTCTAAATGGGCATTGAGCGGCGTCCAGGGCGTTGATTACATAAGAAGACTGTTTTGTATTCGCTGAAATCCGAGTATTTCATGCCGATGATAGTCATCCATCCGGCACAGTACGTTGGTTGGTATCCATGGAAGGGGTAAAGAATCATGAGTGCTAAACTCCCCTAGACTAGCTCGCAGAACAAACATGTGCACCCCAAGTTTTGGTTCGTTTTTATTTATTTGTTTTGGGCGACTGTGCTCCTTTACGGAGTCTGGGTAGCATAAAGGGGTGGGGGTTTGGCTTGCTACTGGTCAACCAAAACGCTGGTCTGAGTCGGGGCACCTGATCATGTAGGTCATATTTGGGTTCGTTTGCTCCACGTGAACGTTTGTTTGTGCAGTCATTCTGGGGATTTAGTTCAATGTATAAACATAGATACATATACACATGTATATAGTCGTCTTTGGTTCGTAGAGATCAGAAAGAAGTCATTATAGTAATTATGAATATACTAGCCTAGTACAAAGTTTAAAGAAAAATAGTTTGCTCCGTCACATGTATGAATGGTCCCTGCCTGAAACGGAAATTGGCAGTGTGACGTCCGTTCCGGTCCTTGTCCCACCCACTTTTTCTCAACAATACCGTCACCCCCCTCCTCTGGGACGAAGGAGAAAAAAAAGTAACGTCGCGATTTGCGCGGGCCTCTGGGGTCAAGTTCAAGCAAATCCCATCCTAGCCCCGTACCTCGGCCTCAACCGACAAGAACGCCAAAATCACCTCTCTTGCTGGTGCCTCCAGTTCACGCAACCAACCAGCCGGCGTCAAACCAAACCGCGACTCTCCCGCCTAAAGCCCAAGAAATAAGCACCGTTCCCACATCTGTTGGCCCGGACCCAAACCAACAAAGAAGAACAGACAGATCTGCGCTACAGAAAACCACCCCACGCAAGCGTCCGTCACGAGAGTTCGACCCCGCTGCACCGAGGCGGTACGCTAGCCGTAGCGTTCAAGAAAGACAAGACAGAGGAAAAGAAAAAAAAAGAATAGAGGCAAACAGATAAACACCCGCCGGGGAGCCCGCGCCCCCGTCCTTTCCTTTCGAGATGCTCGAGTACCTGTCCTACTTCGCCGGTGGCTATACCGCCTTGGTCGTCGCCCTCTACATGTTGTCCTTCGCCTTACCCCAGGCCGCCTTCGCGGCGCGCATACTCGTATCGTACATCTGCCTGCTCCTCGCTGCGAGCTTTGGCGTCGTGTGTTCCATTTTCCTGCGACTGGCCGGCGCCAAGCAGAATGCTCAGCATTACACTGGCCGGGTCTTCATGTGGCTCATGCTTGCCACCACCGGCGTCACCTTCGAGGTCATCGATCCCAAGGGCTACCTCTCCAAGGAGGAGAACCGACCTGCCGTCCTGGTCGGCAACCACCAGACGGAGCTGGACGTGCTCATGCTGGGCTGCCTGTTCCCCGAACAGTGCAGCGTCACCGCCAAGGCCAGCCTTCGTCGCACCCCCGTCCTCGGTTGGTTCATGAGCCTGAGCGGGACCATCTTCATCGATCGCAAGAACACTGCGGATGCGAGACAGGCCATGAGCAGCGCCGTCAACCAGATCCGGACCAAGAAGCAGAGCGTCTACCTGTTTCCCGAGGGGACGAGGAGCTATACCCGGGAGCCCATGCTGCTCCCATTCAAGAAGGGGGCCTTCCATCTCGCCGTCCAGGCCCAGGTGCCCATCATTCCGTGCGTGGTGGCAAACTACAGTCATCTTCTATGGATCAAGGGCATGGTGTTCAACGCCGGCAAGATCCCCGTCAAGGGTATGTTATATCCCCAAGTCGCCTGTTTTTTTGTCTTTTGCTTGTTTTTTTGCCTTAGGTCCTTGCTGACGCAAGTATGCATCCCCTGTTTAGTGCTTGATCCTATCCCGACCACCGGCATGACTGCCGCAGACGTCGATGGGCTTTGCAAAAAGACTTTCGACATTATGCACCAGGAGCTCATTACCCTGACATCCAAGGCGCGCGGCCAGCCTGTTACGGTCCCGTCATCCATGGATCCCTCTGGAGTCATCAACGCGGCCAATGGCAACTCAAAACACGCCCATTGAAGAATCCTGGCCATGGTTTCTGTTTTTTTTTTACTTCTTTTCCTCCTTTGAATAGGACCGAGATCTTTGCGCCGCATAGCAGAGGAGTTGTGGGAGCAGGTATGCACGAGTACCCTGTGCTCGGTGACGAAATAGCGTTGTCTCTATCTCTCTCTATCTCTCTCTCTCTCCTTTTCTTCTTCTTCTTTTTGCATAAGACGTTACGATGCATGCCAGATTTTAGAAGACGGAGTGATAGACGGAGAGGAGGGAAGAAAGCTTTGTCTGCTGACTTGCTTCCAGCTCCCAGCACAATAGGAGTCATTCATTGTGTGCTTGGCGTGCGCCGGGCAAGAAGACATTTACTAGATAGTGCCGGAGCATCGGGCGGGCAGGCGAATAAGGCAAGTTCGGAACTGAGGTGGTTCGCCTGCCTGCCTGCTTTTTTCATATTTATTGTCGCAAAGGGGGGTTTTGTTTTCCTACGGTTCATTTCTATGGCAAGGTATGCGTACATGCCCGCTGGGATTATACACATCTTGGACAGTATGGGTTAGAAAAGAGGAGGCCAATGCATTTTGATACCCCCTCCCTAGATATATTCGCGATACACAATCCTTGACTTTGGGACCTTGGGTTCTTCTTCCGCGTCCCTCGTGCCCGCCTACCATGGAAACTAGGTAAATACGTGGGCATCGACAGTTTAGGCAACAGACAGAGTCTTTGAACTCAGCCTTGATTGATTACTTTGTCTCACTCTTGGGTATGATGCCATGGTGGTCAGCAGCGCAAAACCAGGGGCCGCCGACATTATCGTCTTGGCGAAGCGCTGCGCCCTGCTTACTCTGATGGAAGTGGTTGAGAGGGCCGCAGTCGAGACGCAAAAGCGCACCAGGATGGCCTTTTATTTGTAAAGAAGAGTTGCGTTTCTTTCTTGGGTATTTGCAACAGTTTCGTCGGATTTGCGCCTAGATTGCTCATTTTTGCGACTATCCAGATTTAATAAACAAAAACAGTGAGCGAGTGTGGACGACGGCTGCACCGAGCATCACGACTCCGTACCGCCAGCGCCCAAATTTATTTCGCCAACCCGGTCGATCGGTCAACCACAGGGTACCCTCGCTCATCATGGGATTTCATGACTTTTTACTGTGCTGCGCGGGGCGCGACGCGCCGACAGAAACCAGCTCCCCGCTCATGGGAGCGCGGCCCCGGTCGCCGCCAGCGATTACTATCACGAGCAGCGACGGCAGCAGCAGCAAAAACAACAGTAACGACAACAATAACGGCCCTAAAGGACTCAGGAAGCCACAGGAGACCGCGTGGGGCCGGAAAAAGAGCCGGAAGTCGGTAGACAAGGAGGAGCAGGCGGCCATCAGGCGGTACGAAATGCTTGTCCAGGACAAAAAGGCCCGAGAATCAGGCAGCTTGTATTTTGGCGAGGGGGGTCCCGACTCTACGCCTGTCGGTAGGAGGAGGAGGGAGGTGGCCGGTGTTGGTGGTGGAGGAGGAGGAGGAGGAAGCGGCCAGCAACCCGAAAGCAACAGGACAAAGACGAACTATGTGCCTTACGGGAATGACAGCAGTGGTTTCGCAAACAATGGCACCAGCGCCGGGCACGGGGGGTCGGTCATGGTAAGCCAGGAATCTCATTGAGTCTATTCCGAAGGAGTCGTCACCTTGCGGTGCGGGAAACAAGCCTGCTGGGGACTGACATATGAGAGTTTTCTTCCCCCTACTCAAGTACCAAAATTTGACCTACGGCGGCTCGCTGCAGTTCGACTATGCGGGGACGAGATAGAGACCGTCCTTTCAGAGGAATGAGATACCGAGAGAAGAGACGAGATGGTGCGGGGGGTTTGCGGTAGATGTCCTTGAGATGGGGGAATTGTGCAGGTACTGACTACATTTTCTAAAATACGTTGTTCTACTCGCATATTTTCCTTTTTTTTCCCTTCTTCTTCTTCCTTCCTCATCTTGTGTTGTTCATGCTGTCTTGTTGTTATTTTTTTTACACACGAACATTTTCAAGGCTAGATAAAAAAAAAGAAAAACAAAAGAAAAAGAAGAGAAAAAAACACGGAGCAGTTCAGCCCGCTCCCAAATCGATCAGTTCGGGCAAAGGCAGCGGCACCACGGGAAGGAGAGTCCGGGATAAGGCGGGGCTGAACCCTCACTGTCTGCTTCCCTTCCACATCTGGTCAGTCAATGTTCCCGCTTGGCAGGGCCGGCCACTACAAAAACCACCAGACATCGATCCAATCTCATCCTCGGGCTCGGCTGCGCTTCCACGGTTGTGGTTGCCCAAGACTTGGCATATCATCCTCGGAGCGACACGAGCCGACAAACAGCAATCATCCTTCCCGCCACCATCGCCGGAAGGTCACCTTGCGAGAGGCTCGACGTGCAATATCAGCATCGGCCATGACCACTTTTGGATGCACGCGCCTTATTCAGTCAGCCACCCATCATCCTGGCATTCCAACTCAGAGCGGACAGCCTCTCCATGTCTTTCCACCTACCAGCGCTCACGGCTCTTGACCTTGAGACTAGCCTCTCCCAACATCTACCCCTGTTGGCACCACTATGTCTGCTCCATACCAAGGGCTTGTACTGATCTCCGGAAGGAATACACCTTCTCTCTGACTTGTGCGGCGCAGCTAAACCCGACAAAGCTCCCTTGTCACCATGCCTACTGGTAAACCTTTATAGGGACTCCGCGTGCCTCTTGGGCATCCTGCATCTTAAACACCTTTTCTTTCGAATCATCGGCCTACCGAGCCTCTCCATCCCATAGGATCCCACAAAGGAGCCCCAGGCCTGGAAAAGCACGCGTAACCATGAGGTCCTTTGCACCTTTTATCGCCACGCTCCTCGCAGCGGTGTCTTGTAAGTGAAATTGGCGCGCTGCCACCAGTTTGCCTTTGTGACACTGTTATGTTTGTGTGTGTATGTGTGTATAAGTCCGCCTTGGCTAACGTTTCGCCTTCTCTCTTCCTCTGAACAGACCTGCCGCCGTCGCTGGCGCAGGGCCCGACGGCCAAGGTCTACACCGATCCCGAGTCGGGAATCATCTTCAACACCTGGAGCGCAACCAATGGCCCGACTCATGGGGAAGGATATGGGTCCGTAAGCTTGGGAGGCTTCACCTTTGGCATGGCTCTGCCCTCAAATGCGCTCTCTGTCGATGCAACTGAATTTATCGGCTATCTCGTAAGTAAAACCCAGTCGCCCCTAGTATCCCTCCTACTGCCCAATCGCTCCGAAGCTCACCCCGGGAATTTACACGCGCCCACTACAGGAATGCTCGACCCCGACAACTCCCGGTGAGGGATACTGTGGTGTCTCCATGCGTGGTTCCATGACTAGGTCGCTCCTACTTGTTGCCTGGCCCCACGAGGACGAGGTCCTCACCTCTTTCCGCTACAGTACCGGCTACGTCGTCCCAGACTTGTACAAGGGAGATGCCAAGCTCACCCAGATCTCGTCCTCGATGAACTCCACCCACTACAAGCTCATCTTCCGCTGCCAGAACTGCCTTAGGTGGAACCAAGATGGCGAGGAAGGCAGCCAGTCGACCAGCACCTCCTTTCTCATGCTGGGTTGGGCGCAGGCCAAGACAGCCATCGGGAACCCCGAGTGCCCTGACCGGGTGGTCATCCAGCAGCACGACAACGGCATGAATCTGTTCCCCGCCGTACTTGACAGCTCCATCGCCAACCCTTCGTACGCGAGCTGGGCCGAAAAGGCCACCAAGACCGTCACGGGCGAATGCGGTGGCGGCCCGACCGAGCCACCTCTTCCAGGGCCCACCGGCGTCCCAGTTCCATCCGCGACATACGACTACGTCATCGTAGGTTCTGGGGCCGGCGGTATTCCCATAGCTGACAAGCTGAGCGAGGCTGGAAAGTCCGTATTGCTTGTCGAGAAGGGCCCTCCTTCGACCGGACGCTGGGGCGGCAAGCTCAAGCCCACTTGGCTCGAGGGAACAGACCTGACACGCTTCGACGTACCCGGCTTGTGCAACCAGATCTGGGTCGACTCCAACGGGATTGCCTGTCAGGATACCGACCAAATGGCGGGTTGCGTGCTGGGTGGAGGCACGGCTGTGAACGCCGGTCTCTGGTGGAAGGTAAGCATGCATCCGTTCAATATTCGGGGTCTGTCTCCGAAGAAAAAAGCCATTAATGCATACGTCTAACCCAACATCTTCATCTGCTGGCAGCCATATACCGCGGACTGGGACCAGGTCTTCCCCAGCGGCTGGAAAGCCTCTGACATGGCAGGCGCCACAAGCCGCGTCTTTAGCAGGATCCCAGGCACAGAGGTCCCGTCACAGGATGGAAAGCGCTACCGCGCCGAGGGTCTGAACGTGCTTATGGGCGGTCTCAAGTCAGCTGGCTGGGCCGAGGTCAGCTCCCTGACTGCCCCCGATCGCAAGAACCAAACCGTTATGCCGGGCCCCTTCATGTTCTCAAAGGGCGAGCGTGGAGGCCCTCTGGCGACCTACCTTGACTCAGCCAGCAAGCGGTCCAACTTCAAGCTGTGGATGAACACCACCGTGAAGCGCGTCGTCCGTGAGGGCGGCCACGTCACCGGGCTAGAGGTTGAGCCCTTCCGGGACGGCGGGTACGTCGGGACTATCAAGCTTACCCCCGGCACCGGCCGTGTTATTCTCTCCGCGGGAACCTTTGGAAGCGCCAAGCTGCTCATGCGCAGTGGCATCGGAAGGCAGGATCAGCTTGCGATAGTGAAGGGCTCACAAGATGGCCCCACCATGGTTGATGAGGCCGCGTGGATTCAACTCCCAGTTGGCAACAACCTAGTTGATCATGTAAACGTGAGTGCCAAATGTATACTTCTGCTGAAGTGGCCCTGGTTCTCCTCATTTCGTCCCTAGCTGCGAGAGCTCAGACACCAAAGACGCGAAGTAATCCGCCCACTAACCACATTTTGCAGACTGACACTGTTGTTTCGCACCCTGACGTTGTCTTTTACGATTTTTACGAGGCCTGGACCTCTCCAAACCCCGCGGACAAGGACGCATACCTCAGTAAGCAGCTTTTCCACCGACACGGCGACTTCCGTGATGATATATACAGTACCGACTGTTTCTAACACACCAAAACTAGGCAAGCGATCAGGAATTCTCGCACAGGCTGCCCCCAACATTGGTCCACTGTAAGTGAACATATCGTGCGTTTGGTGGTTTCCTTGGGTTCTACAGCGATTGACCATCGTCTGGCTACTGCCTCGCAGATTCTTTGATCAGATAAAGGGGGCCGACGGCAAAACTCGTCACATTCAGTGGACTGCAAGAGTTGAGGGTAGCCTCGGCGCCCCCAACGGGAGTAAGTGCCGTCCCTGAGGATTGCGACAGTGAAAGGTCCATTGAGGATGACCACTGACGCAGCCATACAGAGACCATGACGATGAGCCAGTACCTGGGTACCGGATCGACCTCGCGGGGCCAGATGAGCATTACAGGAGGTCTTACAACCGTTGTATCAACACACCCATACCTGCATACCGAAGAGGACAAAGCTGCTGTAATTCAGGGCATTGTCAACGTCCAGAATGCGCTCAAGGGAGTGCCGGGGTTGAAGTTTGAGTTTCCCAATGCCACTACGACTGCCGCCAACTATGTCAACAACGTGAGTAAAAAGCCCCCTAAAATTCCCTGAACGTCACAGGCTGGGATAAGCTGATGAAAGAGGTCCGCCCCTACGCAGATGGTCGTCGCCCCGTCAAACCGACGCGCCAACCACTGGATGGGCACGGCCAAGCTGGGGACCGACGACGGTCGCCAGGCCGGCGGCACCGCGGTCGTGGACACGAACGCGCGCGTCTACGGCACCGACAACCTCTTCGTCGTGGACGCCAGCATCTTCCCCGGCATGGTGACGACGAACCCGTCCGCGTACATCGTTGTGGCATCCGAGCGCGCCGCCGAGCGCATCTTGGCGCTGCCGCCGTCGACCCCGCAGCCCAGGTACAGCCAGTGCGGAGGGCGGGCGCATACGGGAAGTTTCCAGTGTGCTGCGCCTTACCAGTGCCAGGTGCAGAACGAGTACTACCATCAGGTAAGCATTCTCCGTACTATACTTGCCCGGGGTTCCCTCAGAGTTTAAACTAACGATGGGCTATAGTGTTTGTAAAATAAACAAGTAGTCTAAGTAAATAAATGTCTGAATTTCAAATGAATGGACAAATGTTTTATTTTAACACGCTAGAAGATCCTTGTCATCCACAGGACTCGCGCGGCAAGGTATACAAGTAGAAAAAGTGCCGAAACATTATGGTCATGCAGGACCTCAGCCTCACTGCAAGGTTGAAAGAGGGTGTCGTCCTTACGACCCTTGCGATCCACTAAGATAAACGCTCTCGATGCTTCCAAATGTTGGACAGGCCTCCATTTAGGTCGTTGCAGGCAGGCAATCACTTACCTTACTTATACCCGCATGGTTCGCCCCAGGGAGATACATTCGCCTGGCCTGGCTGTGCATTTACTCTGTATACATACCTGACTGAATCAACTGCCCTCGAGCTGAAATAAACATCACTCACTTGCGTCTATCGCATGTCAAACCCGTCCACAATCGGATCTCCCGGCGTTCTCGGCTTTTACATATCGGACCATGGCCACCATACAGCAAATGCCCGAGATGGACACTTATCAATATAGCCCGCTTTCGGCCCCCCGCCAAATCCGCCTCTTGAAGCTTTTTGGCGGAGTAGGCGCCAAAGAGTTGTCTGGCGAGCTGGTTCAAACAGATCTTGACCAGGAGCCAGACTTCACGGCGCTGTCCTACGTATGGGGCGAAGAGAAACCTGGCAAATGGATCCGTTGCGGTGGTCTCAAAGTCTCCGTCCAGCCAAACTTGTACAGCGCCTTGCAGCATCTCCGACTGCCCGACAGCGAAATCCTGCTGTGGGTGGATGCCCTTTGCATCAACCAGGAGGACATCTCGGAGAAAACCGAACAGGTGAAGATTATGGGCGACATCTATGCCACCGCGTCACAGACACGCCTCTGGCTAGGCGAAGAGTCTGACGAGGTCAGGCTGGCGTTTCAGTGTTTGGAAAAGTTCAGCAAGTCGTACCAGGATACACTAGACTCGGACCCGACTTGTGCTTTGGAGCTATTAGAAGGTGGCGGCAAGGAATTTATCACTGAAACAATGGCCGAAAAGATTTTGGTGACGGCTTTCCCAAGGATACGAAAAAACAATCGTGTATT
The DNA here is from genome assembly GCA_031001725.1 of Pseudopyricularia javanii. Classification (NCBI taxonomy): domain Eukaryota; kingdom Fungi; phylum Ascomycota; class Sordariomycetes; order Magnaporthales; family Pyriculariaceae; genus Pseudopyricularia; species Pseudopyricularia javanii. Next base: position 7,516 of record JARHUK010003643.1, on the reverse strand, counting down.
TCCCTGGATCTGGGCTCTACTTGAACGTCCATGGTTCACGCGAAAGTGGATCATACAGGAGCTGGTAAGGTCGTGTGATCCGTTGCTCATGGCTGGTAAACGGAGCCTCCGCTGGGAGGTACTGGCGAGGTTCATCATCTTCCTCGAGCGCTGTCCAGCCATGAAAAGGGGTTTTGTGGCTTTTTGGCGGCCCCAGGAGATCAACACCAAGGTGCTGTCGCCTAACTTGCTCCGTGCAGCAGTTTTAACACGGATGGTTGCAGCACGCGAACTCAAGCAGGAGAAAATTGAAAGACTTTTCTTGAAGAAGATCGCATTGGAATTAATCATGGCAGCGCACGAGCAAGAACACGAACAGGAGCAAGGGGAAGGTTCGATGCTTCTCCAGGTGAAGCAGCTGGGATTGGAATGGCTTGCGACAACATGCGAGGAAGATAAAGATCAATATGAAGATCAAGAGCGAGGGCCGACCTTGATGTTTCTTTTGGCGAGGACGCTGCAGTTCAAATGTAGCAAACCCCAAGACCAGGTCTTTGCGTTGATGGGGATTGCCTCCGATGCTGAACTATTTGATATCATCGACTACGGCAACCCAATCGAAAAGGTCTGTCGACAGCTTGCACATGCCTGCGTGTCCGACAGCATACGCCTCAAGCTGCTGTGGGCAATCGTTTCTTTTATACCGTTGGACCGTCGGGTGCCTTCATGGATGCCCAACCTCGAAAACGTTCTCTTGAACGGAGATGAGGCCGTCGTTCCTACCCAGTCCACAGTGCAGCAGGTCAAGGACCATAACGCAGCTGGAGAATCGATACTGGCAGCGAAAGTAGACGATGAAGGGAATGTGCTGGCCATTCAGGGTCGCATCGTCGACAGAGTTCAAAATCTTGGGCTGGACTGTCGAAGCATCACGGATGCTCGAGCCATAGAAGCTATTGATAAGCGAACTCTCAGGCTATATAGCAAGGGTACTCAAAATTTCGTGAGACAGAGGCAAAAGTGGCTCGAAGACTGCATGGACATCGCAAAGACAATCGGCAGTGCCAATGCCGAGCAAGCTTTTATAGACGCCATCTTCGTCGACGAGCTCATCAACCAGGAGCATCCCCAAAGTGTGGCAGTGGCGAGGCGTGAGTTTTCTACTTATATGCGTGTCTATCACGATGCAGCAAAAAGGGAGTTCACCATGAAATCTGCCATGTCAATGATGGGAACCAATCGCTTTATAGAGTTCGTCGTTATGGAACGGCTGCAACGGCGGTTTTGCCGCACGGAAAACAGAAGACTAGGCTGGGTGCCACCGGCTGCTGAAGAGGGAGACTTGATTTGTATTTTTGAGGGCATGGAGCTCCCTTACGCTATTCGGCCAGTGGCCAAGGGTCGTTACATTCTGGTTGGGGAAACACTGATCAAGGGACTAATGTTGGGTGAAGGGATGCAGTTGGCACATGTGAAATCGGAGACTATCGAACTTGAGTAGCCAAGGTTTGGCTGCTTCTTGCTGCTAGACCTTTGTTGAAAGTAAATATATATATATATATATATTGTATAGGAGGAGTGTAATGATTGTTCATCTGCGGAAATCAAAACTGCTCTCTTCGGACCGGACCTAATACTCCGCGGGCTAATGCTGCATCCCCTCATCCCCTACAACCTGCCCCAGAAGACATTGCGTCAACGATCCCAAAAATCAACTGGGCGATCTCGAATAGACAGTCGCCAAGTCATTTGCGTAATCATCATAGGTGCCATGTAGGCGTCATGATGAGGCCACGATTTGGTTGAAACCAACGACGCCGTCCAAACCAAGACCAGGCAGTATATGAGATAAAAGCGAACCATTCCTCGCATGCCATGCGTTGTATAATCCCACATCCCTAGCTACCATGCCTGTAAAGAATGACTTTGACAGTGGTCCAGCCCTTTCGCCTGCAGCTTCGCCTGTTACCAGCACTCGCGTCTAGAGCTTCCAACCGGGCTCAATCCAGCGCCATTCCAAGACTTGGCCTTTGTCACGAGCGGAGGCTTACAACCACGGCGCTTAAAATGGCCACTTCAAACAGGCCCCTGCAGTCGCTGAGCCGGCAGTTTGAGGCCACGTCGGGCGCAACAGACGCAGTCTGGATTCACAATGACAAGTACGCCAACAGGTCTGGACACAATCTCAATGCTCTGGCCCAAGACATTGAAGCCGACGTGTGCGTGGTGGGCTCGGGAATCGCGGGGGTGTCTATTGCGTACGAGCTTGTGACCCGCGGTAAGCAAGTCGTCCTGCTCGAAGCCCGTGATGCCATGTCCGGGGAGACGGGCAGGACAAGTGGCCACCTGTCCAACGCCCTCGACGACGGCTATCTGGAGATCCAAAAGAAGCACGGTGCAGCTGGAGCGAGAGCAGCGGCCGAGAGCCACACCTGGGCGCTCAACTACGTCGGGGAGGTTGCAAAGAAGCTCGGCATCGACTGTGACTACCGCAACCTGCCTGGATACACCGTCTCCCAGTACGCGCGTGGTGACCCGAAGCATGCCGAGGACATGAATGAGATCAAGAAGGAAGTCCATCTGGCGCGCGAGCTGGGCATCGACGTCCAGTTTCAAGAGGGCCTGCAGGTAAAGGGCTGGTCGTCGCGGCCAGAGACGCCGGACCAGCGTGGCGGCGCAGTATGGCGCAACCAAGCGACTTTCCACCCGACCAAGTACATCAACGGGGTTCTGGCGTTTCTCCTACAGCAACCCAACTTTAGATGTTTTGCACAGACCAGGGTCCTTTCGGTCGACGAAGTCGGTGTGGAGATGCTAGGAATGGGCAACAAGCACGTCGAGGTCAAGACACAGGCTGGCAATGTCGTCACATGCGACTATGCCGTCGAGGCCACCAACGTGCCACTGCAGAAGCTCAGTGTTGTGGCCGAGATGGAGTACGATCGCACCTACTGCATTGCCATCCGAGTCCCCAAAGGCTCGGTCGAGGACTGCCTCATCTACGACACGGCGGACGAGTACAAGTATGTCAGACTGACCGAGTGTGATCAAGGCACGGACTACTTGGTCGTTGGAGGCATGGACCACAAGGTCGGCCAAGAAGACACTCGCGGGAGGTTTGAGGAGCTGGAGACGTGGACCAGACAACGCTTCCCCCAAGCAGGTGCTGTCGACTACAAGTGGAGCGGCCAGATCTTCGAGCCTGTCGACTACATGGCATTCATAGGCCTCAACCAGGGCAGCAAGCGCACATTCATTGTCACGGGAGACTCGGGCAACGGGCTCACCCATGGTGTCATTGCTGGAAAGCTGATTTCGGACGCAGTAGACGGTCATGAGAACAGATGGGCCGATCTCTACTCTCCAAAGCGCAAAATGTCGATTGCCAAATCGGCTGGTGCAATGCTCAAGCACGACATGCAAATCAACACGCAATACAAGCGGCTTCTCCAGTCAGATATTGCAGACATTGAGGACCTTGTCCCGGGCTCGGGCGGCGTGCTGAACTCGACGGGCCAGAAGCCGATCGCGGTATACAAGGACGAGAACGGCAACGTCTCCAGGGTCAGCGCCTTGTGCCCACACATGAAGGGCGTCGTGTGCTGGAACGGGGTGGAAAAGTCGTGGGATTGTCCTGTCCATGGGAGCCGGTTTTCCAAGGATGGCGTTTGTGTTGAAGGACCTTCCAAGAGCAACCTCGAGCCAGTTCACTAGTCTAGATGAATGGTCATAGATGAGATGGGCGGTACCGACAGACCCGATACCCGATTCGTCAACGGAAGCAAAACAAAGGGAGCTTGGTGCGGCTTGGTAGGCATTGAGCGGGCGCGTGTTGATGCATC
>JARHUK010003638.1:0-32871 GCA_031001725.1 Pseudopyricularia javanii | reverse complement strand
ATGCGCATAGCATGCTGTAGGTGTACCTGACAAAGACATTGGGGAGGGAGAGGTGTGGGGGTGGGGATTCGAGACAAGGCGACAGCGATAAAGATGATCGAGGAATACTCACAACAACTGATGTGGGAACGAGATCCACCTTGTTCAGCACCATGATGAGCTTGACATGTGGCTTCTCCTTCTTCAGGTATTCTTCGACGGCTCGACATCTTGTCCCAAGCGGATCCCTGGCATCGAGGACGTGTATTATCACGTCCGAGCTGTCGATTGTGCGGTAGAGTTCGTTCCAGATACGCTTGGACTGTCCCTTCGTAAAGATAGCTTCCTTGGCGATCGTGACTCCACCCTCCTCTTCGTCATCTCCAGCTATGCCGGATGCACCGCTGAGAAGCCTGATCTGATCTTGTCTTTCCTTGTAAGTGTCCAGGCTCTTGCCGGTGTCGTCTGCCAAATCGTTGATGGAGTTGACCGAAAGCTTGACCCTCTTGCGCTGTGCCTTGGGACCAAAGGTGGTGGAAAACGGTGTCGTCTCAAGTGTCATCTTTGCCTGATGTTTCTTGATTCCATTGACTTCTGAGCCGTCCCTGATCAAGGACATGGGAAGCTTGTTGCTCTGTAGAGGAAGGGCGAGGTCAGCCAGTTTTTCGGCTACAAGGGGCGGCCAAACACCGACGCGCCAAGTCACGTACCTTTAGCAGGACTTGGTAGGGGTCCTTCTCTGTCTCAGCAACAGCCTCCCTGAACGCGGTCAGGGTGTCCTGGCTGATGACTCGGGTGTTTGTGAACCATTTTCGGTGAGGCTCGATGACGGCGGTCGGCACGTCTCTGCTCTGGTAGGATGCGGCCTTGGTGATGACACCTTCCGCATTGCGCGTAGCCTTGCCTTCTTTAAGGACGTTGAGCTGTTTGACCCTCTTCGCCGTCCTGTAGAAGTTCTCGCCCTTGGTCTTTACGTTCCCCAAGCCATCGCCGGTCTTGCCCTGGCGAGTGCGCAGGTTCGCTTCCTATTCTCATAGGTTGGTCAGCGGCAAACAGGTTAAAATTCAGATTGAACGTATCTTACCTTTTTCCTTGTACCCATTTTGCTTTGTTTGTGAGGAGAAAATGAGAGACACGGGTCGGCCTAAAGGGGTTGTGAGAGAAACAAGGGAAAAGTTACAAAGAAATGTAAAAGATGGCGGCTCAATGCTGGGCAGTATGGAAACTTTTTTTTTGCCCCCAGCCTCCACCCCACCTCCACATCCGAGCTGACGATAAACTCACCGCCTTGGAGCCCCGCTATTACGCGACGAAGAGGCCAATAGCAACGCGCCGACTTTGAACATCAGAAAAGCTCATTACAGGCTTGGCATCAATGGGAGGCATCAAATTTCCAGCGCAGTGGTTAACTTGCTCGGACGGATGGTGAGAAAAGCGCCGTCCAGTCTAGCAATCTAGCACTAGGTAGATCACTCACCCCACGGCTCCACGACTATCAGGCTACGCATCTACATTTCGAAGGGCCGGTCTGTAGGTGGGAAGCGCACGACACATTATAATCAAAACCAGCCCAGCCTGGGCTGTTATACAAAAGGAATGCCGCCTACAATGCCCCTGGGCGGCCAAAGGCTGGCCTTCCGCCCGGCGACTACGACACTGAGGTGCGTGGCCTCATCAGCAACCACAGGAAGCGCGAGGCAATTCACCACGTCCCAGTGCCGCCAGAAGGTTCAGATCCCGCCCGAGTCCCCCAAGTTCATCAACATCCCGGAGCCTCCCCAGTCCAAGGAGATCCCAAAGGTCCGCAACCGAGGAAAGCTCCCAGTGCCCCGACAAGTCTTCGACTTGCGCAACCGACCCCCCGGGACACCGTCCCACGGACGCAAGGATCCCCGACTCGAGAAGGGCTACGTCGACACCGTAATGCCCCGGTCCAAGGCCGAGCTGGAGGGCCGGGGCGGGGCAGACCTCACGCCGGTGCAGCTGTGGCGCAAGAAGACGACCGACCGGCGCCGCGCCGCGCTCGCCCAGGGTCTCCAGGGCCTGTACGAGCGGCAGCTGGCCAAGGACCGCGCCGAGAGGGCCGAGAAGGTCCGCCACCGCCGCGAACAGGGCCGCGCCCTCAACGCACCCGAGCGCCGCGACGAGCTACTCACCCGCCCGACGGTCCTCGCCAGCACGCTCAACACAGAGGTTATCCTCGACCCACTCCGCCACCAGAGAGCTGCCGAGTCGGCCGCGCGTACCGCCGCGGTGCTCGAGGCCCGCACCGAGCGCCGCCGCGACGCCCTTCAAGCGCTTTACATGTCAGCCAAGGACTTCATCGTCACCGAGGAGGACCTCACGAAGCGGATCGATGTCGTCTTCTCCGAGAACTACTTTGGGAAGAGGCTGAACGACCCCAACACCGGCGCCCCGCCCGAGAGCGTCTGGGAGAGCATGGGCAAGCCATTGAAGGTCCAGGAGCTCATGACGCAGTTCGCAAAGAACACAACGAACGAGGGTGGCAACTCTAATGAGGCGCGGGAGTCGCATCGACAGAAGAGTGTGTCTGAGGAGCTCACGGGTGGAAGGCTCTGAGCGCCAACCGACAGCACGCAACATGGCTGCCTAGTGGACGGGTTGAAGGCACTATATAGGACCTCAAACTAAAACGGGCCTGTCTGTGTCACTTATGTACAATTATACTGTCGCAAATCTTTGTAGGTTTTAAGGTGACTTGATTGAAGATGACTGCCACGTACTATATGTAACCAGTTTCCTGTGAAGCCCGTGTCTCGGTGTACATTCACAGTAGTCAAGGTGAACAACATCCATTATTTCATGCTACTTTGAGAGCACATTACATCAGTTGCGTGTTATAATCTTTAAGTTTATCTGTAATGTAAGTCATGTACGCAAGGATCCAAGAGAGGTGAAAAGCAAGATCAGAAAGAAAGAGAAACGAGAAACAAAAAGTAGAAAATGAAATAAACCACAATTATCCTCCCCATATACGCTACACGTCTAGATTTATTCCCATTCCCACAATAGGGTCCCTTTATCCGCCTAGCGTCGCTCGACCAGGAGGAAGTGCATCGCCAGGTACGCCAGGATGATGAATATTACACCAAAGACGCCAAGGTTAATGACATCGGGCCACAGCGCATTGTTATCAAACCCAAAGGACGACAGAATGCTGGCACCTGGCACAGTAATATCCAGACCATACTTCTTGTCTACCAGGATGAGATGACTGACTTCGTTCACGATAAGCGACTCGAAGGCATAATGGAAGATTGAGAGCGCCTGGAGCCACTGCGCGGCCTGGGGAATTGCGTTCTGGTTGAGCAGGAGACCGGCGAACAGCAAGCTGAAGAGCATCACTAAGCTGCCGAGCAGGTTCGCCACACCGCCATCCTTGCAGACTATGCCCAGGAATAGACATATGGCTGCGGCGGCCAGGTTGAAAAGAACCAGGACGGTGATGAATGTAAAGTAGTGTGGGGCATCTGCCACAAGGCCAGTCATGGGATAGACAATGGATCCCATGAGGATGGGCGGGATGATTCTCAATGGCACTATGTCGAAAATGACCTTTGCCGCAAAGTATGTGATGGGGGAGTAGTAGCCGTTGGCCCTTTCCTTAACGAACAAAAGTCGCTCAGAGGAGAACACCCCCAAGCTTGTAAGGGTGCTGAACCCAAAGAGGGCGAGGATGAAGAAGAAAAGACCCAATCTGTTTTGGAATCCTGCAATGTCGCTTGTAAGGCCATAAAACAGAAACCCGGACAGGACTCCGAGAAGGATGGCGATGGCGTAATGCATAAGCATGAGCATTGGGTTCCGGTAAAGGTTCGTCCAAGTCCTTTGCGACAAGATGATGAACTGGCGAGCGTAGCCGACGCGAGCGTAGCCTCGACCCATGACGCTTGTATTGCCGTTTGGTCCGGTAGAAGCCTGACCGTTCGAGTTGGAGCCGTTGGCGTTTTGAGCTCCGGCAACTGCCTGACGGACCTCGTCATGGGTGGTACCAGCTATGTCTGACTGCTTGAAAGAGTTGACCAAGACATCAAGATCCGACCCGCCCAATGCGGCCGGGGGCAAGTCATGCGGATCCTCTGCAATCGATGGCGCCGTGTCACCGTTGTGAGGCTGCTTCTGTAGCCGGTAGGCGCCAATCTCCTCACCAGCGTCCGAAGAGGCGGCGGTATCGACATTGTTTTTGCGCCTAGTGAAGAGCTCCCGTTCCTGGCGCGTCTTGACCGAGTCACGACGTTTGTTAACCGGTCTTGTAGACGAAGACCCCTCGGCGCCGCTGTCTTCACCAACACTGGCGCCAGAGATACTAGCAATGGACTTGACGGCGCGGGTGCTGCTGGGCCCAACACTCGCTACATCTGCAGATATAGACCCATCGTCAAATGAGGTGGTCGAGCTGGCATGCATGGTCAGATCAACAAGGTAGTCGGCAATGTTGAATCCAGGTGGACAAGAGTAGCCGATGCGGTCGAAGTAGTCCTGGCATTGATGGAATGGACCGGAGTAAACCGTCTTTCCTTGGGCCAACAGGATGAGGCGATCGAAGAGGGCGACGATGTTGGATCTAGGCTGGTGGATAGTGAAGATGACTGTGCGCTTGTATGTCTTGGCCAGCGTAACGAGGCACTCAATGACATTGTAGGCGTTGTAAGCGTCAAGACCACTGGTTGGCTCGTCGAGGAAGAGGATCGACGGGCTTGTGACAAGCTCGCAGGCGATACCGACTCTCCTCTTCTCTCCGCCCGAGATTCCACGGCCCTTGCCTTCTTCAGAGCCGATTAGCGAGTCCCGGATGTGGTGGATGCCCAGTTGCTTCTCCACCTCGTAAACGCGCTGCTCCTTTGCCGAATAGCTCATCTCCCTCGGGAGGCGCAACAGCGCACTGTTTAGGATTGTCTCGTGGACCGTAAGGGTTGGGAGCATGGTGTCTTCCTGATCAACAAAACCGACGACGTTTCTGTAGTCTGCGTCATTGACTTTTTCTCCGTTGACATAGAAGTCTCCACCGACAAGGCCACGCTTGTTTTTGCGGGCAAGTATATCAAGGAATGTCGTCTTGCCAGCCCCCGAAGCGCCCATGATGGCGGTCACCTCTCCAGGATGTGCCATGCCCTGGATCTCAGAGAGAATCTGCCGCCCATTCAGACCGTACGAGACATTCTCAAAGTAGAGGGACGCTGGCTTGTGGTCGGCCATAAGCTTCACCTGCTCGTCATCTGAATCATCCAGATGAATCGGACCATATCTGAACTTGCGACGAGACAGGTACCAGATCACCAGAATGGCCCCAACTAGGAAAAGAGAGCATATGGCGATAACTCCTGCGATGAGCGGCGTGTTGATCTTAGGGACCGGCCGCTGATAGCCAGGGACCTGGGTGTGATAGAGACACTCCCCGGACCGGCAGGAGAGCGTGATGGTCTTGTCGCCAAAGATGCTGCTGATCAAATCGTTCATTGCAGCTTCGTCGAAATCGCAGTTGTTCTTGCCCCCGCCCTTTTGCAGGCACTTGAACGACGCAGGGCCCTTGATCTCTTGGTCCAGAAAATCGCCAATGTCAACGGATCCCGATTCGCCACAAAGAAATCGGCCAGGAATACAGCTGCAGCTGATCTTGTCACATTCGTAGCTGGTGCTGTTGCGCGAGTCGTCGAATTCGGCAGATGCATCGCACTTGTTCAGGTGGCAATAGAAGGACTCTTTTTGGTCGATCCAGACTAGATAAACGGCTTGTCAGTATTATAACATCCACCAGAAAATCGACCGTTGGGACTATCCTACATTGGAAGTCGCATTGGCCTGATGACTTGTCACAGTCGAAGGTGACCTGTGGTTGACGGCCTCCAAGCATATCAAGAATAGGCTTGTTGGTGACATCGCACATCTGGTAGTTGTGGTTGACGACGTCGCCCATCTGGTAGCAGACGCCTCCCTCATTGTCGTCCATTAGTGCATTGCAGGACTTGTCTTCGGTACAGACGTTGCAGTTGATACCAGTCCATCCGTCGTCGCAAGAGCACTGGTCACCGCTACGCATCGGTCGATCCTTGCCGCGTGCAAGAGACCCACACACTGTTGATACATGTCAGTTGCGGTATACTTGTAAACTGATACAGCGGCGGCGGGCCGTGGTGGCAACTCACGGGGTTCCATGCAGTCTAGGCCACCGTAGCCCTCGGGGCATCGACAGGTGCCATCGTATTCGTTGCAGCTTCCATACTGGCCGCAAGTGTAGGCGGGGAGGAGGCAGTTGAAGCTAGTCGCAAGGATCAGCGTGTTAGCATGGTCTGACGTCCACAGTGGGCGAGGCGGCTTGTTTTGTGCGTGCTTTGCTTACCACGGGGGACAGTCCTTCGGTCTATCTTCCATCAAGGCAAGCTGGGCCCTCATCGAATCGTATGTGGTGTAATTCAACGAGGCGGAAGCGAGCCAGATGAACGAAGATGCCCCCAGCGCGAGCGCCGTGCGTAGTTGTGAGGGCATGTTGTCTGGTTTCCTTTCGGGAATTAATCGCTGTGTTGCGTCGGATGCTCGAGGTGTCGGGGGGTCGTGTGCGTCAGTTTCGTTGCTACGCGCCTGTCACGCGTGCACCTCGGCCGTTGTGGCCCTGGCTTGTCTCCGCGGCGGCAGCCACAGCTTATCGACAGATTGTCGCTTGGTAGGAAGAGAAAAAAGAAGAAAGGATCGAAACTGAGTCGGCGCCCCTTGATTGAAGGGGAATGAAAAGGTAGTTGGCTCGCAGGGTACCAAGCTGGTACTGATGTGAGTCGCCACAATGACAATCGGTTGGCGTTGTCGCGAGTTTGAGATGGATGCTTATGGATGCTAGCTCCAGCTACTCTTGGAGATTGAGATAGCGACGACCACCTGGGCTGCCTAAGAGTGTAATTAGGAACTGAGAAAACAGACTGCTGTCCTCATTGTCCTACCCACACTGCGGGATGAACAAGGCGCTTCAGTTGACTGGCGGACGGCAAAACAGAACACAAAAGACAGACAGGCGGTGCAAGGAGTGCAGCCAACAGGAGGTGACAGTGGAAGCTGACTGCAAGAAGATAGAGCTTTGGGTGGGTGGGATCGAGTGGCTGGTCTGGAGTACACGGGCCGGAACTGATGATGCCATGTCGCTCTGCTAATGTGGGGAATTTGTGGCTGTGGGGATAATGTGCCTGCAGCTTCCCCACGTCAAGTGCTAAGTAGAGACAGGCCAGGCCACCCGGCTTCCCGGACAAGAAAGAGTACAACCGATGAGAACCATCCGAACAAGCTGCTACTGTCAAATGTGCAAGCCTGGAACTGTATCCGGCTCCGACGCAAGCAAACTTGCAGAATTAAAGGATGGATTTTTTTTAGCTTAATTTTCACTAGGCACCGGCCGTCAATACCACTCCAGGGGGGTTTTGTACCTGCATTCCCCAATCCAGTCGCTGTATCCCGTTAGAATGGTAGCCCGCCAAAAATGACGAAAAGAGAAACAACAGCTAAGTATCAAGACGAAAAAGCAATCAATGATATTACAACAAGGGATGGTTTTGATCTACTTAGTATCGGAGTGATGTCTAAAGATGCGCGCCCTTGTTTTGACATGTGGGACGTTTGCCAATTCGACACCAAACCATCCAATGTTAGATCTGTATGACTGTGGTCACTAGAAGCATTCCTCGTACCCCTCTTGGTTAATCCAACGCAGTCCATTCAAAGTATTAATGCAGGACTGATTGCTCCTGTAAATTCCGATCTCGGTCTGCGTCCTTCACAAAGCAAATTAGCACATTAGCACGAAACGAGAGTCAAAATGGTACGAATTGAACCTTTCCATGTCGAGCAATGGATGGACAAATACGAGACCAGGCCTGGTGTGATCAACGTCAGCGAGACCTGTGCCGCTTCGATATCCATCGACGACTTGTTGCAGCTCTCCGCCAGCAAGACCTCGATAGATTCGGTGTTTTCAACCTCCAAGAAGCTCACGTATGGTGCGATCCTCGGCTCGGATACTTTGCGCGGCAGGATTGCAGCGCTTTACGACACGCAACAAGGAGCTCCTCTGCCCCATGAAAATGTCCTGGTAACGCCAGGCGCCATTTTTGCCAACTTCCTCCTCTACTACACTCTTGTTGGGCCAGGAGATCATGTCATATGCGTCTATCCCACCTACCAACAGCTTTACTCGGTTCCCCAAAGCCTGGGGGCCGAGGTCAGCTTGTGGCGATTGAGCAAGGACAACGGTTACATCCCCGATGTGAACGAGCTAGCAGGCTTGGTGAAAGGAAATACCAAGGTAGGGCTCGTTGTGATGCAAGAGTAGTTGGTACCGTTAACGCCTAACAAGGAGTAGATGATAGTCATCAACAACCCCAACAACCCAACGGGCGCTCCAATCCCCAGACGGACCTTGGAGGACATCGTCGAGTTCGCACGCAGTCGAGACATCATCGTCTTTTCAGACGAAGTCTACCGTCCGCTTTTCCACAGCCTACAGGGACAGACCGAACCACCACCTTCGATCCTGTCCATGAACTACGACAAGACCATCGCCACAGGCTCCATGTCCAAGGCTTGGTCACTGGCTGGCGTGCGACTGGGATGGGTTGCTTGTCGTGACAGAAGCATTGTCGACGCCATGGCCACTGCACGCGACTATACAACAATCAGTGTGTCGCAGCTGGACGACCAAGTTTCGAGCTTTGCGTTGTCCGACTCAGTGCGCCTAGCTCTGCATGAGAGGAATATGCAGCTGGCGCGCAGGAACCTTGGAATGCTGAAGGACTTTGTCGACCGACACCACAAAAACTGTTGTTGGGTGAAGCCTCAGGCGGGCACCACCGCATTTGTCCAATTCCTAAACCGTGGGATTCCAGTGGATGACGAGAAGTTTTGTATCGATGTTCTCAACACCACCAACGTCATGTTGGTTCCGGGATCGAAATGTTTTGGCAACGGCAACGGCGACTTCCAAGGGTTTGTTCGGTTAGGGTACGTCTGCGAGGCCGATGTTCTCCAGGAAGCATTGGCGAAGCTGGGGAGGTATATAGAAAAGAGTTTGGAGTAGGCAAATAAAATAGCAGTTCGTGACCTCATTATGCCAAGTTAGATTTCAGCATAACGGGGTCATGAGCAATCAGAGTTGAGGGATGAACCGCCAAGGAGCGCGAATTCCAATGCTAAGTGAGTGCCCAGTGGATAGCGACCCACCACTACAAGGAAAGTAGGGCGGCAGTAATTAATCAACAAGGTACCTGTGCAACACTTGCTTTTTCAGTCAAACACGCATCGAATGCACTCAACAAAGATGTACCGCGCACGCCCACAGAAAACACCCGCCGCCGTGCCCAGGGGCCCTGCACTCCATGTACGTGTATGTAGATAGGCGTCTGGCTCGGTAACCAAACGCTCGGCATTGCGTGGCACGGCGTTTCGGGCCTGCGGGCGTCTGGTCGTCGTGAGAGGATCTGGGCTTGGAAGGCCGCTTGGCGGCTTGCCCAGCGGCTTGGCTTGCTTGGGCACCCCATACAAACTCTCGAATTGCTAGCCGTGGCACGCATTCTTTCTTTCAACACAAAAACCCGCTGTTTCCGTTTGCCCATGGGCCCTGGCTTTTGGGCATTTTTATCTGGGCAGATCCCTCGATTTTTTTTCTCTCTATCGCAATGGGGGCGGCAACCGTGAGGTAGGCATTGGGATCAATACATTCTCTGCCGTCCGTCTCCAAACGAGGCACAGGCAGGCTCGTATTGAGGCGCTTCGAATGTGCCGTGTTGGATATTAAGTCGCCGGGCGCCATTTCAAAGTCGATAAGCACTCTTCAATTCACTTGAGCAACATCAAGCTCAATCTTCCTGGAGGTGCCAACCGTGTCGTCAAAAGGACCTGGCGCAACATCGTTTTGCTGCCCGCGCCAGCGCGCACCAAGATGAAAGCTGCTCTTTTCGGATCATGCGCATTACTCGGATCGTTGGCCGCGGCGACCGATGGTGTCGTGCAATGGCACATTGAGAAACGGCAAATTCTGCCACCAACGCCAAGGCTAGCGAAGAGGGTGGCGACTACGTTTGAGGAGGTCATCCACAATGAGAGATCGCGAGGTGGCTATTTTGCAAAGTGCTCGGTTGGAGGTCAAGATGTGACCTTGCAATTGGACACGGGCTCTTCCGACATCTGGGTCCCGGCCGACTCGGCCTGTAGATCAGACCGAGTTCCCAACGGCTGCTCTCTCGGATCATGTAAGTTCTGACTGTGCATGCATCTTTCGTGGCTGCCATCTTGCTCACAAAGCTCTCGCTGCAGTCAAGAAAGAAGAATCGTCCTCTTTCAAAGTGACGGGCCAGGACCAGTTCAGCATTCAGTATATCGATGGGACATTTTCCCGAGGGGATTATTTCACCGACTCATTCTCCATTGGCGATATCAGAGTTTCCAATCTCACCATGGGACTAGGGAGAGAAACAGATATTCCCTACGGGCTGGCCGGAGTTGGTTATACTTCGAACGAAGCCATCGTTGGCGGAAACAACTCCAACTTTACAACATATCCGAACCTTCCCGCAACTATGCTTAACGACGGCCTGATAAACACGAACGCCTTTAGTCTTTGGCTAAACAATCTAGGTTGGTTCCTTCCACCCACAAATATGGTCTCTTCATTTCTTTAATGGAAATTAACATGTCCTTGTAGATGCATCAACCGGGAGAATTTTATTTGGAGGTCTGGATGTGGCCAAGTACCAGGGTAATCTCACCAGGATTCGGGTTTACGAAGACGCATTGAGTCAAAAGTACACGTCGTTTACTGTGGCTATGACTTCGTTGGAGGCGCATAGCGGCAGCGGCCATGACTCTCTCACATCAAGAAGTTTCCCCATTCCGGTCGTACTGGACTCGGGGACAACGCTCTCCTACTTACCAAACGACCTTGCCGTTCAAACATGGACAGAGGTTGGCGCTCTTTACAGCGCAGAGTACGGGCAAGCACTCCTCCCTTGCGCAATGCAGGCCAGCAAGGGCTACTTTGTGTTTGGGTTTGCAGGCCCCGATGGGCCCAAAATCCGGGTTGAGATGAACGAACTCGTCCTGGACATCACATCCGGGAGGGCCCCCAAGTTCACCAACGGCAGATATCAGGGCCAGGATGCATGCTCCTTTGGAATCCAGAACTTCACTGGCCAAACTATGGTCCTAGGGGACACCTTCCTCAGGTCTGCGTATGTCGTATATGACCTGGTCAATCACGAGATTGGTCTGGCGCAGACCGATTTCAGCTCCAACAGATCGGAAATCATTCCTTTTCCAACAAGAGGCGCACCTATCCCGTCCGCAACCGTTGCGCCAAATCAAGATCAGGTGGAGGTCAAGCCAGAGGTTACAATACCCGCATTTGATGCGCAGCCAGGGTTCAGAGACGGGGTAAGCCAAGCGGGTGCGAACTTAAGGCCCTTGAATGTCATGCATGGTCTTGTGGTGGGCGCGGCCATGCTAGTAGCAATGGTAGTATGATGAAACTACAGCTACCTTTACGAATAAAGAATGAATTCACGGCAGACACATAACTGCCTAGTTTTTCCTGTATATGTACTCTTCACATATAACAATAGACGAACCACTTCATATTTGTGGGTGCGGCAAAACGACAAGCAGTCAGCGGTGATCGTATAAATTGATGAGTCAAAGTTAGAGGCGTCGTCTCGTGCGACTTTCGGGAACGCCTTCCTCGCGCCGACTGTATGATGCAAGTCGCCGGCATCCGGGCGGCCCCACAGTGGTCGGCCCCGGAATCGACAGCAATTGGGGAACGACATGAAGGCCCACTTAAAAAATATTGACCAGGCAGGCTCTTTGGATGTTGCAGTCGCGACTCGGAACATCTTTCACTTTGCGTGTCGTTCTTGTCTTTCTTTTCTTCACGAGTTCTTGTTTTTTTTTCGTTACTCTCTTTTCAAGATGAGGACGTACAGGCCGATCGCGGCCATAGGTGGCCGGAGCCTGCTCGGCGCCCGGTCTGCAGTACCTCGTCGGCTTTTCAGCTTCGAAAGCAGCCTGAGGACGGCGCGGCCAGTTTCCTCTCTTCAGAGCTCAACGCGGTTGGGGCATGACAGGAGATGGTTTAGTCAGAGCGCAAGGCTGCGTGAGATGAGCGCTGCGCAGGCGGCGTAAGTAAATGCCCTGGTCTTTCTTTATTCATGCACAGGCAACTAACCAAGTCAAATTCTTGTGCCGGGCAGACTGAAGGCAGCACAAGATGCCGCAAAGAACATGACGGCCGAGACGGTGGCCAAAAACATGAGCATAGAGGAAAAGACGAAACTGTCGCGAATGCGGAACATTGGTATTGCGGTACGCTATTCTGTCCTAGGTCATTGGTGACATGCTCCCTGAAAAAAGTGCAATGGCTGACGACTTATAAATGTTTCCTACCAATAGGCACATATCGACAGCGGCAAGACGACATGTACCGAGCGCGTGCTTTTCTACACAGGTCGCATCAAGGCCATACACGAAGTCCGAGGCAAAGATTCGGTTGGAGCCAAGATGGACTCTATGGAACTCGAGAGGGAGCGAGGAATCACTATCCAGTCGGCGGCGACCTTTGCGGACTGGAAGAAGAAGGAGAACGGCGAGGAGGTCACATATCACATCAACCTGATCGACACCCCCGGCCATATCGACTTTACTATCGAGGTCGAGCGCGCCCTGCGGGTTCTTGATGGTGCTGTCATGGTTCTGTGTGCCGTCTCGGGTGTGCAGTCCCAGACCATTACTGTCGATCGTCAGATGAAGCGCTACGATATTCCCCGCATTAGCTTCGTCAACAAGATGGACCGCATGGGCGCCAACCCGTTCAAGGCCGTCGACCAGATCAACAGGAAGCTCAAGATTCCCGCAGCCGCTGTTCAGGTCCCCATCGGCACCGAGAAGGACTTTGAGGGAGTTGTTGACCTCATCCACATGAGGACGATCCGAACCGATGGTGCCAGGGGTACAAACATTAAGATTACGAGCCAAATTCCCGATGATGTCAAGGAACTGGCTGAGGAGAAGAGGCAGGAGCTTATCGAGAAACTGGCAGACGTCGACGACGAGATGGCTGAGGTTTTCCTCGAGGAGCAGACGCCTACTCCTGAGCAAATCAAGGCCGCCATCAGGAGAGCGACCATTGCGCGCAAGTTCACGCCTGTGCTCATGGGTTCTGCTCTTGCTGACAAGTGCATCCAGCCTATGCTTGATGCCGTCTGCGACTACTTGCCGAACCCTTCAGAGGTCGAGAATGTGGCTCTGGACCGCTCAAAGGGCGAAGCCCCCACCGCTCTTGTCCCTTACAACGCACTGCCGTTTGTCGGTCTGGCGTTCAAGCTCGAAGAGAACCCGTTTGGCCAGCTTACCTATATGCGAGTGTACCAAGGCACGCTTAGGAAGGGCATGTTCCTCTTCAATTCTCGTAGCAACAAGAAGATTCGCATTCCGCGTATCGTCCGCATGCACTCAAACGAGATGGAGGATGTCAATGAGATTGGCGCAGGTGAGATTTGCGCCGTTTTTGGCGTCGACTGCGCGTCTGGAGACACCTTCACCGACGGCAACTTGCCCTACACAATGTCCACCATGTTTGTGCCCGACGCTGTCGTGTCCCTGTCTATCAAGCCTAAGCGCAGCAGCGACGCCGACAGCTTCTCAAAGGCCATGAACCGCTTCCAGCGCGAGGACCCTACCTTCCGCCTCCACGTCGACGATGAGTCTGAGGAGACCATCATCTCCGGGATGGGCGAGCTGCACCTCGAGGTGTATGTCGAGCGTCTGCGTCGCGAGTACAAGTGCGACTGTGAGACGGGCCAGCCGCGTGTTGCATACCGCGAGACCATCTCCCGTCGTGCCGACTTCGACTACCTCTTCAAGCGCCAGAGCGGCGGGCCAGGTGACTATGCTCGGGTCGTGGGCTGGATCGAGCCAAATAGCGAGGACCCCGAGAAGAACCGGTTCGAGACTCGCGTTGTGGGCGGCAACATCCCCGACAAGTTCCTTAGTGCTTGCGGCAAGGGCTTCGAAGAAGTCGCTCGCAAGGGCCCCCTGCTCGGCCACCACGTCATCGGAACCAGCATGGTCATCACCGATGGTGCCACCCACGTTACGGATTCGTCGGACCATGCCTTCAACCTGGCCACTCAGTTCGCCTTCCGCAAGGCCTTTGTTGATGCCGGCGGCCAGGTCCTGGAGCCCTTGATGAAGACCACCATCACTGCGCCGAACGAGTTCCAGGGTGCCGTCCTCATGTTGATGAACAAGCGCGGCACTGTCATCGACACCGAAATCGGCCCCGACGACTTCACACTCATCGCTGACTGCTCCCTCAACTCCATGTTCGGTTTCGTCTCGCACCTGCGTGCCGCTACACAGGGTAAGGGCGAGTTTGGCATGGAATTTAGCCACTACGCGGCTGCTCCCCCACACCTACAGTAAGTCTATCGATGAATTTCCTCGGTTGCCTAATGAACCGCGATATACTAACCTCCGTATTACTTGCGCACCACAGGAAGGAGCTCATTGCCAAATACGAAAAGGAGTTGGACAGCAAACGAACGAAGTAGAACTTTCATATTTAGCTTGGGGACAACCCGATATGAAATTGTTATGCTAGAAGGATACCTTGGTCTTATAGAGGTTTACAAAATACTACCCATGTACAATAAGGAAAATAGACCAGAATTATGTAACAATACTACGAATATGATGTCCCATACACCCTTTTTTGGTGCCTCTGATAAATGCCGTTCTACAAGTAACTGTGTTTGACTGTAGCAAGCTCCGGACGCTTGGGCTCTTAGGTATTCAAGAGCATAGTGGATCGACAATAGACAACATTTGGAAACATGTGTATGTTGCTTTTATATCAAACGCCTAATTTTACATGTTTACAGCCTCCTCAGAATGTCCTCCACAACCTCATCGGTGGTGGCCTTGCCACCCAGGTCGGGGCTCAGGAACTTGCCCTCGACCAGGTTCTCGTCAACGGCAGCGTATATCTTGGCAGCAGCCTCTTCCTCGTTCAGGAACTCGAGCATGAGGGCGGCACTGCGGAGGGTGGCAATGGGGTTGGCAATGTTCTGGCCCATGATGTCCGGGGCACTGCCGTGGCAGGGCTCGCCCATGACAAAGCCGTCGCCAACGTTGGCGCTGGGGACCAGGCCCAGGGAGCCGACAAGGGCGGCAGCGCCATCAGACAGGATGTCGCCGTATAGGTTTGGGGCGACGATGACGTCGTAATCCTCTGGCTGGCGGAAGAGCTTGTACACCATGCTGTCGACGATCTGCTCCTCCACGGCGACGGAGCCGGCGAACTTGGCGGAGGCCAGGGCCTCCTTAGCCGTGGAGCGGAAGAGGCCGTCGGTCTGGGACAGGACGTTGGACTTGTGGGTGATGGTGACGAGGGGTGAGGCGTGGATGCTGGGCGAGCCGGCGGCGCGGACCTTTTGCCTGCGCAGTGCGATCTCGCCGGCCGTGGTGGCGATGCGGTGCGAGGCACGGTACGAGATGCGCTTGATAGCCTCAGCCACGGGGCCGGAGCCGTCCGGGGCGTCAAAGGTGCGCTCGTCCTTGACGTACAGGTCCTCGGTGTTCTCGCGGACGATGACCATGTCGATAGGGCGGGCGGCCGTGGACACGGTCTTGACGGGCCGGACGTTGGCGTACAGGTCGAGCTTCTTGCGGAGGCCGACGATGGGTGAGCTGTAGCCCTTGACGGGCTTGGTCGGGGAGCTGACGGCGCCGAAGAGCGCGCCGTCGCACTCGGCCTTGAGGGTGGCCACGGTGCGGTCGGGCAGGGCGCTGCCCGTCTCCTCGAACGTCTGGAAGCCGGCTTGCAGGTCGACGAAGGAGAACTTGAGGCCGAGCGAGGCCGGGAGCGCCTGGAGAATGCGCTTGCCCGCCGGGATGACCTCCTTGCCTATCCCGTCTCCATTGATCCTGGAGTTGTGCTCGTTAGCATCACGGGGCAAAATTAGGGTTTTTCTTTGTCGGATATGGCTTACAATCCGATCCTGAGAGTGCGAGCTGCCATTTTGAGGTAATAATTGGTGTTGCGAGTCTGAGGAAATCGATTGACAGGCCCAATTGGACTTGAACCAGAGGTACCAGACGCGCAGGTTCAAGGAGACGATGCAATCCAGTTACACCTTGAAGATCGAATAGCTTCAGGTCTTGTGTCTAGCCGAAGCTCTAGCTAGCTTCGGGGATAATTTTTCGACCAACAGAGCTCCGATATTCGCAGCGGGCAACTCCACTGCTGCTCCACGGTTCCCCACTACTCCGACTGCGGGGGGACTGGTGACGGATTCGAGACCTATGTACAGTGATTAACCCTCGCAGGTCGTTCCATGCTCTCTCCAACATGATATCAGATGGACGCGGCAGTCTGTAATATGTAGATGTAGGGCAACAAATTTGATAATTAGTCCGAATGGGCCATTGTGGCTTAGAGACATTGACTGCGTGGCCATATGGAGGTGGCGTTCTCGTGCGATATTATGTCTGCGGCGTTCATTAGGAGGAGGCCAATAAACATCGCCGTCAGCGCTCAAGGTGGGGTTGTCTAGGCGATCGCGTCCTTCAATTTATCAGACGCGTCGTTGCGAGATGCACTGAACGCGAACAATTAATGGGAATGTTTGTACACACCCACCACATCCTTGTCGCATCGGGAAAACCACACATCGAACCGCAACCACCAACATTCATCCCACTCTCTCCATGCCACTGGCAGTAATGTTATAATTACCGCCTAGGGCTGCTTGGCTTTCCGTTCGACTGCCAATGGCGCCCTACTCACATGTATAATTTAGCATGTCAACTCACAGACAATCCTCGAGCAACCTGCGTTCATCGCTACAGAAGCAAGCCTCCTTGCCAGACCAAGCTTCCCTCGAAAGGAAACCATCTTCGTTAGCCGCCGCAAGGTCAGCTCGCGGGTCCAGACGAGCCGGTGCAGACCAAGGCCATGTTCTGTCCCAAGGCTCCGATGCTTTCCCCGGTTCGGCCGAGGACGCCCTTGGTCTGGCAATGGCCAACTTGCTGAAGCCGACCATCTCCATCAAGGTCCGTCTCAGCGGACAGTGACGCTCTTGTTGTGCGTGTGTGCGTTGCGGCTAACAGTGTCGTGTATTGTCTATTTCACTAGCCACACCCACCAAACCTGCAATCGAAGCCTGTGCAGCTGCAGCAACTCATGTTGCTCCCTCGAGAATTCCTGTCCCTGGCGTACATAGACCTTCATGCTCCGTATGGCGAGCTTCCCGCCTGCCGCTTCTTCGAATCACGCATCCGTATCTTGGAACTCGAGAGTCGCCTCGGGTCGAATGTGCTCGTGGCGCGCTCGGAATCGAACAAACGGAATACCTATGCGATCGAGCGTCACGCCAATGGTCACTATGTTGTTTGTAGGCTAGGCGACTGGGTGAAGATGGCAGAGCTGGCTCAGCAAGCTACTGTCCTATGCAGGGAACGCTTAACGAAGGCGGTCACAGCATCGAAGTCATCCATCGTCGCAGGAAAGCCACTTGTGGCGCTAGCCGTCCCAGAGATAAACAAAACAAGCAACCGAAAACGGCAAGCCATCGAAGACCTCCAGTCCCTCTGCAGAAAACGACCTAGGTCACCATCCGCAGGCGCATCCCAGGAGCAGCAGGTCTCAGCTTCTCTCCTCTCAACGGCTATCGATGATGGTGCCCAAGGCACACGTGTTGATGGGAATCCAGCTACGTCAGGGGGGCTGGCGCATCCGTCCGACTCCAATCAGCAGGTCTCCGAATTACCCATAGCCACGGATGCGCCTCAGACAGCAGCAGAAATATTTGCCAACATAAGGAGCCACTACCTTGAGGCTCTTTATCATTCCAAGGTAGGCTTGGGACGGGACCGTGGAACTTTCACCTTGGCTTATGCTAACGGAACTAAAGGGTAATCTTGCATACTTTCCAAAAGGCCCCTTATCTAGGGCGAGGGCCGCTTTCAACCTGAACCTAGACGGCATTCTCGAGATGACGGACTTGGTCGACTTTCTCAAGAGCCTTGTCCTCAGTACAGTTTCCATTGATAAGAAGTATCTAAGTACTATCCCTAGTATACTTGAACAGATGAAAAGTCTTGTGGAGAGCTCAGACGAAGGTGCCGACAAGGCAAAAAAGAAGAAACCAAAGAGAATCAAGCTCGGCAAGGATGGGCTATACAACAACGAAGTCCACGATGTGAAGAAGTGGTGGAGTACGACGAAGCCCGATCTGAGAGATGATGAGACCTCGGTTGGATCGCAGCACATGCGATACCACATATCTTGCTTGCGGAGACGAGAGACGCTGCTGCAGATGATCTTGATCATGGAGATACTGGCACTTGAGGCCGCGCAGCCCCCAGAGGACCCTGCTGTTCTTCAGCTTCCTGGCCTTGAACCAAGCCCTGCAGGCACGCCGGCAGACACTGGCGCACCGAAGAAAAAACGGAGCAAGCACAACTACCCAGTGCTCCTGGATGTGCATGCGGACCGCCTGTGCATCTGGGAATCAACTACACTGGACGATACCAAAGCTTTGGCGGAATCGCAGGCGCATGAGGATGCCGCAGAAAAGTCCGACAAGCCCCTGAAAGACTTTTGCGTTGACGTCATTGTCCCCTTGTAAGTGCAGAAAGCCCGGATCACTCACAAGCGCTCTTTGGCTCATCATTGGTGTCTTTGTAGCTTTTCGGCACGTCTACCTGATGTGTCCGATGGCCTGAACCGCAAACTCGGCGGGCCAGTGAAACAGTCGCCCAAAAAGCAAAGACGCGAAAAGCCCACTTCTTCAAGCGTCAAAGCAAAAACAGGCAGCAAACCGGGGGCCAGTACTAGGAGACCTGGTGTTGGAAAGTCGGCTACATCCAAGTCTTCTGCAAGAAGTTTGGAACGTGTGCTATCCAACGATAAGCTACGCCGCAGTGTCTCTAGGGGTCCTTCGGATGCCTTGGCACATCTGCGCCATGCGACAATCGCGCATGTTCCGGGACTCAAAAGGGAAGGAAGCGAGTCCAGATCTTTCAGTGACACCAAGTCATTGAGAGATGCTGCGGAAATGTTCCAGGGCAGCCCGGTGTCTGCTTCTGCCAGCTTAAATGACAAGTCGGCGCCGGGCCTGATGCATTCGAAAAGCGCCAGTTTCAACAATCCCGAAGACCCAAGGGCGAAGAAGAAGGCCATGGTTGATGCCGAGCTGCAGAGTGCCATATCGGCACTTAAGAAGCCGAACCGTTTGCTTGCAGGCAAGATCATGGTTGAGGAGACCGAGAAGCGTCTCTTCCAGGGACCTACCTACGTTTCTAGTGCGTACATCACTCAAGGTCTGTCATTTATTTAATATCTAATGTTTACTGACCTCTGCGCGTATAATCTCAGACACTCGGAAGCTGGCCCAAAGTCCTATGAACACTGTCCAGGTCAAGGCGACACCCGCAAACACCAGGTTCAAGGACGTGCTTGAGGGAGAGGGCGAAGCCAACTTGCAATATGGAAATGGGTTCAAGCTTGCGCGAGGCCGTTCTACTACACAGCCAGCTATAGGCGGCATGGTATCTGCTCCTGAAGAGCCGGCCCGAATCGGTTCGACACCCCGCGTGGCCCACTCTCCGGTTCAGGAACATGGGCAGGACGGGAGAAGACGCAGAGAATCCGTGCCAAACTCATCGCCAACCCAGGCAAGGAAAGCCGCACCACGTTCGCAAATAGATCAACAGTCACAATGGTGGCAGAGGACAAAATCCCAGCCTACGGCACTAGCATCGGATTTTCTTCAACCCCGCGGCTCCGGCGACTTTGTTCCGGCCTCGTCGCCGCAGGGGCACCCGCCAATTCCTCCGTATTGTGAAGCTGAGAATGACGACCCGTTAGTGACAGCGATTGCCACTACCCCGTCGGGCAAGAAGAGAGCTTATATGACGGCACCACTGCAGCACCCTACCCGATCAGGTTCACTAGCAGAAACACCCGTCAAGGCAGCACGTTACAAACTGATCGAGGAGTCGCCACAGATTCGCCAACCTGCATTGTTTACCTCGGGTGCTGTTATTGAGAAGAGCCCCCACAACTCCGCAGATATGATGAGCACCATTGCCCCCCTGGGAGAAAACGCCGTAGCTGGTACAGGTCTCGGTAAAGAAGCTGCAGCGCCTGCAACTGGGGGTTTCGCGAAACCAAAGTCTATATATCAACAGCTGGGCTGGGACGATGACTTGGATGAACTTTTATGATTATGCCAACGCTTTTTTTGGTGTGCTGACAGGGCACGAGGAAGGTATTTTTTTCTATCTGTTCTATATGGTTATCGGATCGATGAAGAGGAGGGTCATAATCACTCCAGTAGTTTCTTGTTTCAATTATTACTGCATACGGGGCGTTTGTCCGGATCGGTCGTACCTAAATAGCATTGTTCGCGCATTATACCATTTGGCTTGTAGCTACATGTTAAACCTTTACTGTCCCGAGATATCTGGTGTTATCTGCCGGCCCGCAGTGGCGGAGACCCTGATAAGGCATAGTGTATGCTAGCAGACAAGGTAGGTAGGTATTCAATATATCATAAGTCATGAGAATAGTATCATGGTGAAATTCGACTCTCCTTGTGTCAAATGAGGGTATCAGTGTGTACAGAGAGCCCGCCATCTAGTTTAAACAGCCTTGACACCCAGACTTGCCGAAAGCTCAAGTATCGAACACAGCAAGCTTGTCCGTGATAGACACCGGGTCGCTCACGGCTCTTCCGCCTCTGGCTCTACGCGTATAGAGGGGAGGTCCCTGACGTCCACATGTTCTTGCGAAACCAAGTCGACGACCCGCACAGCCTCGACGGCCAAGGCGCCGGCGCGCAACGCCACAAAGCGCAGGTCCACAACGTGGCACGCCCCGGGCGCCAAGGGACCGACGCGGGCGTCGGCGCTGAGGCAGATGATGTCGTAGCCCTCGACCAGAGAGCTGCGCTGCATGGCGTGCACGATGTTCTCATCCATGACTGCATCGGCAACCAGATCCGCCTCCTTGGCCGGTTGGGCACCGCGACCTCCCTTTGCCGCCGCTGCTGCTGCTGGAGGCTGCCGACGCGTTGGGGGTCGGACGACACGCGCGTCGTTGGTGCGGCGACGCTTGGGGATTACACGCAGGGCGAGCTTGCGCGAGACCGGCGGGGCGTTTGAGTTTGGCAGTGTCGAGGTGCCGGAGCGGTTGGCAACGAAGACGGACCAGCAGAACTCCTCGCCGACGCGGGCGGGCTTCTGGGGCCCCGTAAAGGTTATGGTGATGCCAAAGTCTGGGATCGTGGTCTCCACGTTACGGTGCGTCAGGGCCTCGAGGCCCGGCAGGGAGTCCGGGCGGGCCACGGCCGGGTTGACCATAGACGAGGCGCCGTCAATGGAGAGCTGCGAGGGGCGGTGGCCACGCTGCAGGGGCGGCGCCAGCGAGGAGGCGCCGAAGCCCGGGTTGACGGGTAGCGTAAAGTCCACCGGGGTGCTCCATGCCATTTTCAGGGTGGGGGTACACTCACCCGGGCGGAGCAGGGTCTTGACCTCGATGGATAGGTCGAGGTCCCGCGCGGCCGGGGACGTTGGTATCCGCGGAGTGCCAGGGACGGTCACCGCGACCGGCGCGCCTTCAAGAAGTTGCTCGTGCTCAGTGGGCGCGAGGCGGTAGAGGAAGGTCAGGTGATCGTGGGCGACACAGCTCAGGGGTAGCCCGAGGCCGGCATCGGGATTCAGGTCGGTGACGACACCTGACGGTAGTTTGAGCGATATGCTGGTGAGGATGGCCTCGCACTCAAAGTTGGGCGTGAAGTCAAGCTCAAGCATGGCAATGATGGTGGAGCTGGCCGGCAGCGCGTTCGGACGCGCAAACTTGACCCGCGTATGTACCGCCGCCACCACCCTGATGTTCAACTTCTGGAGGCCCCTGATGGGCCGGCGCAGGTCTTTGCTCTGCGTGACCGGGACGACTAGCGAGACGCGCTGGGCGGATAATTTAGGCTTGAGCCCGTACAGCGCCGGGTCATTGGAGAAGGGCTCCAGCAGGTTCAGCCCCATCGGCACGCGACTCTGCATGTAACCATTCCCAGCCTCACCGTCTTCGCCGCCGTCGATATTCAAGCCATTGATCTCATCAGAGACCGCCGACGCGCGCAGGTGTGACGTGGCAGTGAAGACGACGAGGGGTGATTGCAGCCTGATGCGCGGTCTTGCTATAAGGACCGGCACCTTCCATATAACAAAACTATATTGCTCTTCCCCTTCCTCCCCGTCGCCGCCATGCAGGATAAGCGGCACGTCACCGCCGTCGTTGGTGCCCTGGGCTGTCACAAAGCCCCGCTCAACAGCATCGTTGCTGAATATGGTTTCGCTGGCAGGCGGGCTATTATCCCGGCCTGGAGTGCTGCTGTTGACAACATGTGCTTCGAGCGAGAGGGCGACGCGGGCGAGGAGCGGCCGCAGATAGGTCTCGTCCCGCCGGGGGGTTCGGAGTATCAGGTAGACGGGGACGGATTCATCTGAAAGTTGCCAGTTCTATGGATGAGCGAGGCTGTGAGACCATGACAGGGCGAAGGCGTGCGGTGGACGAGGAGCTAGCTATACTTAGTCTCGAGAAGGGAGGGGCATACCGAAGAAGAGGAAGTCCCTTTGCTCGACCGAATCAAATGGCGATGACGGCTTGGAGCGGCTTTTCTTCAGAACATCCTCGAAGTCTGGCTTAGATGAGAGCGGGACAATGTAGTTGAGCCGGGAACTGTCGATAAACTCCAGGTCGGCAGTGGCCAGGTCCTCGTCTTCGCGATCGGCCATGGTGTCGTGGTGCCAAGTGAGGTAGACAGATAGGTATGGGCGGGAGTTGGACGGGTAAGGTAAGTTACCCGACACAGTAACCCACGCTTACCTTGCTTCAGCGTGGTACTATTGAAGCTCCATGCAATCAATTGCTTAACAAATTAAATCACCTGCGCTCCATGAGTTGAAGCTGTCGATGAGGTGCCAATGCATTCTAACTAGTCTACAGGTATCAACACCGCTAGAGGCTACATACAGTACAGCTAAACTTGAACCAATCGCTGTGCTCAAGTAAAATGCGGATGGGGTCCACCTCTTCCCCACCGGGCCAGCCCGCACGACCGGTTCCAACGGGCGACGCGTTGGCTCCCGTGCGTTTTAGCTGGAGCTCAAGTTGCGACAAATTTTCTTGACATTTATCCAAGCTCCTTGTGCGACGACGTGCCTTCAACGAGCGCTGCAATAATAACTTCGACGCTGACTTCGAAGCCTAAACTGGCCCAGCTCCCGAAACCGACTTGCTGGTTGCATCATACTTTCACTGTTTACCGAACAAAAACACGCGATGAACGGCGTACACGGGGGCTTCCCCCCGCCAGTCGCACCCCCGGCTGCCGCCGTTTGGCAGGAACACCGAACCGCGGATGGTCGCGTTTATTATTACAATGCAGCGACCAAAGTCACGCAATGGACAAAGCCGGAGGATATGATGACGCCTGCCGAGGTTAGTAGATGAGCGACGCCTATCGCATGGGCTTCGCAAGTTGTTTCTGGTCTCGGCAGCAAAGCTGACCCAGTCTAATTCATTACACAGCGTGCGCTAGCCAGCCAGCCATGGAAAGAGTACACGGCAGAAGGTGGCCGAAAGTACTGGTACAATACCGAGACGAAGCAGAGCTCATGGGAGATGCCTGAGGTGTACAAGGCAGCTCTCGGCGTGCCCATGGCCCCTGCGTGAGTCTATCTCTTGCACCCAAACCATTGGGCATTTGTACTGACTGCTGTCTCGTTTCCGTAGCGTCCCCGAAATCCCCACACCTAGTGGCCACCATGGCGACAGAGGCGGCGGTCATCGTGACGGAGGAGGCTATGGCCATGGAAGGGACAGGCACGGGCATGGTCTCGG
The DNA here is from genome assembly GCA_031001725.1 of Pseudopyricularia javanii. Taxonomy (NCBI): domain Eukaryota; kingdom Fungi; phylum Ascomycota; class Sordariomycetes; order Magnaporthales; family Pyriculariaceae; genus Pseudopyricularia; species Pseudopyricularia javanii. Next base: position 8,936 of record JARHUK010003638.1, on the reverse strand, counting down.
TTATGATCACCACCGTGACCGTGACCGCGACCGCGATCGCCGGGAGTCCCTGCCTGAGTCTCGCCAGCTTACTTACGGCAATGACAGTCGCTTTCAGTCCTTTATGCCTACCAACAACGAGCCCGAGTTCGACTCGGCTGAAGAGGCCGAGGCTGCCTTTGTCAAGCTGCTTCGTCGCAGCAATGTCGAGCCCAACTGGACCTGGGAACAGACTTTGCGTGTCATTGTCAAGGATCCGCACTACAGGGCAATTAAGGACCCTAAGGACAGGAAGGCTGCTTTCGAGAAGTACTGCCATGACGTTGTCATCCAGGATAAAGAGCGTCAGAAGGAGAGGCTGGCAAAGCTGCGGAGCGACTTTACGGCCATGCTCAAGAGTCACCCCGAGATCAAGTACTATACCCGCTGGAAGGTCGCACGACCCATGCTCGAGGGCGAGACTATCTTCCGTTCTGCTGGCGACGACAACGAGCGTCGACAGTTGTTTGAGGATTACGTCAGAGAGCTAAGGCTGGCGCATACCGAAGAGCAGGCCTCCATGCGCAAGAGTGCGGTGGACGGTTTGATTGAGCTCCTCCCCAAGCTGAACTTGGATCCTTACACGCGTTGGTCTGATGCCCATGGCATAATCTCAGCCACGCCTCCTTTCCAGAACGATGAAAAGTACAAGACCCTTACGAAATTCGACATCCTGTCAGTCTTCCAAAACCACATCAAGGCGCTTGAGCGCAGCTTCAACGACTCGCGACAGGAGCAGAAGAACAAAAAGTACAGGCAGGAGCGCAAGAACCGCGACAAGTTCGCGAGCCTGCTCTCTGAACTTTCTCAAGCTGGCAAGATCAAGGCCTCAACCAAGTGGAGCCAGGTCTTCCCTCTGATCGAGAGTGACGAACGATACCAGGCCATGCTGGGACAGAGCGGTTCAACTCCGCAGGATATGTTCTTTGACATGATTGAGAAGGAAGAGCGCGCCTTGCGCAGCACGCGCAATGACGTTGAAGATGTCATTGATGTGAGTATAGCATTAGCGCCAAAGCGAGGTCTCGTTTCCGATGCTGACTGGGTGTTGCTTCCGTGTCTCTAGGATAAACGATTCGAAGTATCACCCAAGACCACTTTCGACAGTTTCTTGGCAGTCATGAAGGATGATCGGCGTACTGCTAACCTGGACGAAGAAGTCTTGTCCTTGATCTTTGAGCGCGTAAGCTTCTACCCTGGCCTCAGGATCTCAGCAGAGTTCTGCAGACAACTGACCTTTGAGTTTGGCCGCACAGCTTCTTGAAAAGCGCAAGGAAAAGCGAACCGACGAAGACCGCCAGGCAGAACGCAAGGAGAGGCGAGCTATCGAAGACTTCCGTATTTACATGAAGCGTGTCGAACCCCCAATCACTGTTGACGACACTTATGAAAAGGTTAAACTCCGTCTTCAAAAGAGTGCCGAGTTCCAGGGCGTACAGTCCGAAGACGCCCGTCGCGGAGCCTTTGAGAAGCATCTTCGCAGGATCAAGGAGAAGGAGGAAGATGCCGAGCGTGACCGACAACGCCGCCGCGAAAGAGATGATCGTTCCAGCTACCGCGATAAGGACAGAGGTGAGCGCTCTCACCGTCACAGCGGTCGCGCTGCCAGGTCCAGCCGAAGCCCCGAACCCGATTCGTACGAGGCCGATCGTCGCAAGGCGATCGCCGAGCGCGAGCTTAACTATCGAAAGTCTAGCATGGCAGAAAGTCTCTTGTCCGATCGGCTCGAACGCCGCAGTGACGATAGACACAGCCACCGGGATTACAGAGTCCGTAGTCGAGACAGGGATCGCAGCGATCGAACAAGAGATCGCGACAGAAGCAGGGAGCGTGACCGTGAACGTGACCGCGATCGTGACCGCGACAGAGTACGCGACCGCGATAGCGACCGCCCCCCGCGCTCTCGGAGGGATGACGCTCGCGCAGGGAGTCATGACCGCGATCGAAGCAGAGAACGCGATCGCGACCGTGAGCGTGAGCGGGATAGGGACCGAGATCGCGAAAGGCTACGAGACCGTGACTATGATCGCCCTCCACGTTCGCGAAGAGATGATGGTCCAGGACACTATGATCGTGAGCGACGTGAGCGGGAAGAGTCGCGTGAGCGGCTGTTCCGCCGACGTGAGGTGAGCACACGAGCAACCGACGAGCTCAACTACGGTGACGAGAAGCCATCGACTGCGGCAACCCCCAATGCCACAGCTCCATCTGGTTCTTCCTCGGTGCGTCGTCGACGCGAGGACGATGAGCCGGATCGACGCGATTCCAAGGTTAGTTGTTCTGAGTCGTTGAAAGCCATTATATATGGCTATCGGTTCGATTAAACCTGTACTGACATAAAACCACCAACAGCGGCTCAAACGCGAAAATTCACGCGAGAGGGCTTCACCAGCCCGCGACAGCAGTCGCAAGGCCACACGTAGCGTGCAGCCCCCCACCCAAAAGGCCTCTGCCGAAGACGCCGCGGTTCACAGTGGTAGCGAGGAAGGCGAAATCGAAGAGGACTAGATGGCTCGCCAGCTTGACGGCCGTCATATCGGACAGCACTGGACGTATGCGTTCTTGATCCACGATGCTGCTTGCGTTCATTGAATAACATGGCTTTTACTGGCCACGGTTCCCCTAGGTATCGACAGTGGTGAGAGGAGGATTCAACGGTGGCGGTTGCTGTGTTGAAAGCGAGGCTCTCTCTGAGTGGCAGTCTCCAAGTACGTACTGGTCAACCAACACCCAAAAACCTGATTAAGTGTCTGGCCACGATGACTTTGCACGACTAAAGCACCAGCAACGACCCCTTTCGACTGGCAACCAACCGACCACCACCGGGCAACAGACGACCTGACGACGCGCACATTCAGATGCACACTTGCGTGCTTTGTTTAAGCCCCCTTTACAGCCGATTGGCCCTGGTGTGTACTACCCAAAATCAGTACCGAGATGTAGCAACCCTAACTGCCTAGTTTTATTTCCTTGTAATAAATATGCGTCATTAATATTCTTGGGTCGGCGTCTCTTTTTTGGGCGGATGGGCTTGAACAGCCGAACGAGGTGAGTTTGCCTCAATCCTGAAAGTCAAGTCGTCCTATTAGGTCAATGTGCGTGTGGTCAGGAGCTCGCCTATACACCAGGTCACGGTTGGCCCCTTTTCCTAGTCTGTTCTCCTCTAGGTCGGGGCATCTATATCGTCGTGGTTTTATGACCGTGACTTTTGTGACCGTGGTTGAACATACCGTGGTTGTCACTCCGGTGGCCCTTGGCATTTTCTATCCATGTTTGGTATGTATCATAATGGCCAAGAATGGAAGTGAGCTTGTCTGCTTATGGCATCTATTCTCGATGAGGCCGAAGCCGGTCCAGACCAATGTCCGGTCTCAGATGGCTCTCAAGCGGCCAGGCCCCTTGAACCGAACTTATGGGATCTGGGCTGCGGGGTGATCGACTTGAACGACAAGCAGGATACCTAGGTACAGTACCTAGCGATGTTGCAGTAATGCCCTGATGACATTGTCATACATATTCGCGAGAAGTCCTGATTCATCAACTTTTAATGACGTTTCCCGCACATATCTTGACTTTTGGACCAACGCCTGCGTAGGTATGCAATGCGTAGCGATGAGCCAAGGTCCGGCCGGGCTCATCGGCCACCCAATTGCATCGTGAGCCGGGGCAAGCGGGGGTGATGAGCCATTTGGCTTGGTGCTTATCCCGCGGCAGTTACAGTTACGTGTAATTATATGATTAATTGCCTACACCCAAGCAGATCCAGCGAACAACATATGGATCCTATCCACATTTATTTCAATGTGGGATGTTGTCTCGCTGGTACCAACGCCTCAAAGTTCGAAGAAAAGGCGAGATGCCATGCGGCGCCTGCAAAACACTTCTCCTTGCTGCAGAAGAAGTCCGCAAGCTGAACAATGCTGGAGCCACTGACTACTCGAAACTTTTGCGCGACTTCGACCCAAACCTGGCCTCAGAATGGACCATCACAGCCTCCGAGATCTTCAATGGTTGCGACAACCACCAACGCTTTTTGCACCCCTACACATGGCGCCCAGGCCACCAAAGATTTGTCAACATCAAGCTCGTCATCTTTGGCCACAGGTTACACCTTGATGTGACGTTCATCGACAACGCAGAATACAAGGAGTGGTCTGTCTCAGGGGCTGAACTTCTACTACTCAACGAACCCAATAAGGAGCCGGGATTGGCCCTTGGCAGAGAACTGGACCGCGACTTTATCGACGTCAAGTTGTTGAAGCAATGGATGGATCTTTGTACCAAGCACCATGGGCATGCGTGCTTCGAAAAGATAGCATCCCTCGCCCACCCACTTTCATACCTTATCGACGCAGAGAAAATGTGTCTCGTTCAGGCCAGTCCGGAAATGGACTATGTTGCGCTGAGCTATGTCTGGGGACGCGTTCCTATGCTGAAGAATACCCGGGGGAATGTGCAAGGTCTGCAAAGGGCTGGCGCCCTGCGGGAATGCGGAAGCCAACTGCCGGCAACCATTCGAGATGCAATCGAGCTCGTGCCTATGCTTGGGGAGCGCTATCTCTGGGTAGATTCTCTATGCATCATCCAGGACGATGACGAATCAGCACACCTTCAGATCGAGCAAATGGCTGGCATATTCGAGAATGCCTCCCTCACCATCGTGGCGTGTGATGGCGAGGACGCAGACTTTGGTCTTCGAGGTCTGCGGCACTCCTCCTATCCGAGACGCCGTCCAGAGACCATTGACTTGGCGCCAGGCACAAGAATGACGACCAGAATCGCATGCAGCCTCGGGCAGTCCCAGTGGTCACAGCGTGGGTGGACTCTCCAGGAGCAGATCTTTTCTCGCAGGAAGCTTTTGTTTTTTGAGAAAACAGTCCGGTGGGTTTGTCGCTCCGCGACTTATTATGAAGATATCGACTCGCCGCATGATCTGGCCCCCGGTCTTCTTGATTCTAACGGCGGTGAAAGACTCGAAAACCACAGTCCTCAGGCCTTGTCAATGGATGTCCCGGACTTGGATGTGCTTTCTCATCTAGTTCGCGACTATGCTAGACGAGAAATGACGTACGAAGAAGACATCGTTCCGGCGTCATCTAGTACTTTTGGCGCCATGCGAAACGCCTTCCCCCGTGGTTTCGTATACGGGATGCCTGTCTCCTTTTTCGACGCTTCATTAGTATGGCGGTCGATTAGAAGTGGAATACTGCGCCGGGAGCCTTCAAGAGACGGTGCTGTGTGTCCTCCAAGCTGGACGTGGGTGGGTTGGAGAGGAAGCCTAGACACTCTTGTCTGGACAAGTGCCTTCTACATGAAAAATCGGCCGAGTCAATGGTCAAGAGCACACTGGGCGCCTTTTCAAGTCATCCCGTACTTGACCTGGTGCATAGTGGAATCCAGCGACTCAAATGGACAACCCATCCCTTTCCAAAACGAATGGTACGACTACAAAGCCATGTTCATGGGGAGGAAGGACAACTTGCCTCAGGGATGGACGTACAAGACAGGAGAAGAAGAAAAGCCAGCCCATACCAGGCTGAGGGACGACGATCCGGATTGCCGTGTTACACACCAAGAGCTGCAAACGCCCTACTTCTACGAGCACGAGTCCTGCCCCGGTCGAAGGTTCTGGCATCCGGTGCCGATGGGCGAGCCGGCTACCGGCGAGAGCCAAACGCCTGCTGCAAAAGGTCGACTCCTCTGCGCGAACACGCAAAAGGCACGGCTATGGGCATCGCAACCAGACTGGGACGAGAACATAGACCGGGCGGTCTCGTGCAGGTACCCGAGCGATTTCGTGGTTAACATGTTCGGACTCGACCTCCTGATAGCAACCGTACTCAGAGACGAAGGGGGAGTCGACATCGGAGAGCTGACCCCGGATTCGAACAATGGTTTGACACACATCTTGGACGCGCATCCGTCCGCAGTCCCGATCGAGGTTGTGGCAATCTCACGGGGACTACAGTTTACGAGCCCGCAGCCCGTTGAGACGGAGACCTGGAGCTTCTACAACGTGCTTTGGGTCGAGTGGAAAGACGGGATCGCCTACCGCAAAGGCGTCGGCAGGGTGAAGCGAAGTGCCTGGGATGCACTGCAGAGAGAAGACATCTCGTTGGTCATGGGTTAAGGGGATTTGTTTCCCTTGGGGTACTTTGGTCGGTGCCACAATTTCCGGCCCAAGTATACACTAATCAGTTGTCACAATCTCGCAACGTTCAGTCAAAGAATTAAAATATGCACTCAATGGGTTTTGATTCAGTCGACAGTCCGTTGTATAGTGTTACAAGTCTCATCCCAGAGTAGCAGCGCTCTCCGGCCAAGCAGTTTGACCTGCTAACCGGTCAGCGCCATCCCAGCACAGAGCCCTTCATATTCATGCCTGGAACATGATAAGCCTCGTTTGGTTCATTGCAGGAGGGCCGAATCATAAAGACATTCCCAAATCCTCCCCTCTATCGTAAGACGGGGCCGGGTATAAAAACAAGATATAGAAGCCCCCAAGTGACCAACATGCCGACAAAAGAAAAACAACAATGTGGGTTGAACTCGCATCAGCAAGGTGCTGTTACAAGACTGTTGCGGGTGGGCTACAGTAAAGAAGAAGAAGCTCGAAGGTCTCGCGAACTGGCAAAGCGCGCAAGGTCACTTCATGAGGTATAAGGCCGATAGAAGGCACCAGGCCCAGTCACTGTATAAGCTTAAACCACGAAGCTAGCACGCAGCTGCAATTACTGGAGCAGCACCGGGTTCTAGAGAGTGGCGCCGTTCTAAGCGGTGGCGGCAGCAGCAACGGCTCTCTTCTTCTCCTGGAGCTGCTGCAGGAGGCTCGAAAGCTCAGCGCTGTCCTGGGCAGCGTTCTCCTTGCTGGCGCTTGCGTCATCGAGCTCATCGACGATTGCCTGGTTCTTGACCTTCTTCTTTCCGGCGGCGGCAGCAGTTGCGTTGCCAGCGAGGTTCGCGCCACCCTTGACCTTCTTCTTCTTAGCGGCGGCAGCAGCAGTTGCGTTGCCAGCGAGGTTCGCGCCACCCTTGACCTTCTTCTTCTTAGCGGCGGCAGCAGCAGTTGCGTTCCCGGCGGCGCCTCCGGCAGCAGCGGCCTTCTTGGCCTCCTTCACCTGCTTCTTCGCGGCCTTCTCTGCTGCCTTGGCCTGCTTCGCTGCCTCCTTTGCCGCCTTCGCGGCATCCTCGGCAGCGGGGAGAGTGGCATTGCCGGCGGCTCCGGCTCCAGCAGCACCCCCGGTGGCGGCGGCCTTCTTGGCATCCTTCACCTGCTGATTTGCGACCTTCTCCGCTGCCTTGGCCTGCTTCTCTGCCTGCTTGGCGGCTTCCTCCTGGGTATCGGCAGCCTGCTCAGCAGCGTCCTTCTGGTTTCCGGCGACGTTCTCGACAGCCTCCTCGGCAGCATCACCCTTGGCGGCGTCAGCACCAGCGCCAGCAGCACCTGGGAGTAAGAGTCGATGTCAGCACAGCACTTATCATCTTCATGGTAGAGGGAAAGGAATGTATGCTTTTGACATACCTTCAGCTTGCGCGGCCTTCTTAGCGTCCTTTGCAACCTTCTTGGCGTTCTTCTTGGCATCCTTGTCTTCCTCCGCGGGTGGCTCGACGATGGTGGTCTCGCTGGGGGCGGGAGGAGCCCCGTCCTCTGCGGGGTTGGCAACGACGGCTGGGACCTCGGCGGCGGTCTCAGCGGCGGCCTCGCCCCTGATTAGCAGGCGGGTGCCCGAGACGTCGTGGGCCGGCCTGGCGGCGGCGTATGAGGCCGCTGCCAGGAGCATGAGGGCGATATTTCCAATGTTCTTCATGTTGGCGGCTTTGTGTGCGTGTGTCTGAGTGTGCTCTGCGAGTGATGAGCCACTAAAAAAAAGGTTTGTAAATAAGAGACTCTGTCGACAGAATCTATAACGGTATGAATGAATAGAGAAATAGAGAGCACAGCTGCGTTGAGTAAGGTATCGTTAGCATGTTAGTCGTCTAGTGAGATCCCAACGGGGCAGTGGGGGAAAGAGTAACTCCCATGAGGGGAGACGTACCTCTAAGAAGTGAAGTAAAAGGGGTGTGAAGAAGAGAAAACCCAAAGAGAACTGGTGTGCAAAGTTCAGGCTGCTGAGGCTTAATGAAGAGAAGAGGTAGGGAATTCGAAAGGCAGGTCGGGAAAGGGCAGCACACGTTTATATTCAGCTCATTCTACCGGCTGGCAACCTGGTCAGCAAATATCACTAGCTTCCTTTCCAACTGGGTTGAAACATCATCTCTTTCAACCAGCAGTGGATATGTCGCCCAACGTGGTAAGCCATATCGACCTCCCCGGCTGGCTGAGGAGTGTGGGGACCAACCTCCCGGGATGACGGTCCAGGCTCTCTTGCGTTCATGATGGTAGCCCTGTCAGAAATGTGCATCAATAACAGGGGGTGATGTGTATTATTGAGGATCCAAGATTTGTTATAGGCAGCAATCAAAAGGTACCTATTTACCTGGGTATGTAGTACCTGCCTGCCTCTTTACTTATGAACCTAATACCAAGGTGCCCAGCTACATCATGGAGGTACTGCAGCGCTCGAAAAGCAAGGAGGCGCTCTGATACACTGGATTGGGTGAACCAGTCTGGCTTTGCCAGCAAGTAGCAAGCAATAGAAGGAAGCTCCATAACAGGAGGGGCTTCACAACTGGAAACTCAAGAGCGACGCACCAAGAAGGGCTGTGTAGGCCAGGAAGCAATGCAGGAAAAGCAGGATAGCCGCCATCACAGCGCGCACAACGATCCACCAAACAAGGCGTCGGGTCTTTGTCAGCGTCCCCATGTGGCCCCCAGAGGCCCAGAACGGCAGTCAAAGTCGAGATGGCCTGCTTGGCGGTGGGAGTTTCAAGGTGCCAAGGCGACAGGTGGAGCAGGGCGTTGGGGGTATGTCTGGGGG
>JARHUK010003636.1:16192-31748 GCA_031001725.1 Pseudopyricularia javanii | reverse complement strand
TGTCAAGACTTACCGAGGAGTTTGTCTCAGAGAGTACCGAGAAGAAGACATGTTTGCACTTTTTGGTCCTCAAGCAGAGGCTGAGATGTCGAGATGGATATTTGTGAAAAAAGACAGACAAGACGCAAATGCGTTCGTTCACCTTGTATACTACACGTGTAGGAATGCCCCAGAAAGCTCCCCCTAGCAACGGATTATGTGTGCACTCGGGAAGACGGACATTAAGAGGTAGGCGAGGGCTTGCTCGGGGGTTTCCAATAGCAGGCAGGTAAATTAAACAAAAAAAAAAAGACGACCAGCTTAAGCGCATTTATTTTTTTTCTTATTGACATTCGACCGGCGATTGGTCAATCACGGTTACCCAGGCACTTGATTTGGTAAAGGTTGAATTAAGTTGGCTGGCATTGGGCCCACTATGCCCCCCATACATAATAGTAGAATGGTGGCTACGTAGTAATTACTGACTGTGTTGAATATCACCACTCTTATCGTCGTTCAGCATTTCTCCGAACCCCGACTCGTGCTGACATAGCAGAAGCCCCAAGAGAGAGAGGCAAGGTTCCCGCAATGACTGTACCAAGTCCTCGATGATACTGTTTTGCCTTGCTCTGACCCACTATTTCAAATGGATCAACAGTTTGTCAGTTCGGTATGGGTTTCTCTTCACTCCAATTTGGCAGCCTCACCCCAATTGTTTTAGAATACCTTTGTTCAAGTCATTCAGTAACTACGTACACGTACTTTGTCGGTGGTTTCTATTTGCCTGCTCAAAGTCTGATAAGAAAAGGAAAAGAAAAGAGTCCATCCGGCGCATGCTCTCCAGTCACGTCACCAGGCCCCCACGTTTGTGGTCCTTTCTTACCCTGTCTCCCATCTATCTCATCACGAGTCAATCATCACTTGACGCAGAGGACTTGGGGCGGCAGAACTGGGGGGCGCCAACTTGGGCTCTCCTTGTGCATTAAACAAACGCCATGCTCGTGCTAGCTTAGCCGACTACCGTAACTGTTACTCCAATTCCTCTTTTTGCTTCACTTTTACTTGCTGAGGTTGTTTTATTCTTTTCCAAAGACAGTGCTCTGCTATCTAGGTATCTCATTTGTCTTATTTCTTTCATTTTGCATTGTCCGGCACCCAATACACCGCCCTCCCACAGGCACTTGTCCCAAGTTTGCCCAACGCTTAAACAAGGAAGAGCCGCGCTGTGGCCTTTCCCCACCAAACCAGTTAAGATCTCCCTCCTTGCTTTCCAATCCCGTTCGTTCCCAAAGCCTCGGCCTCGCGTATTAAAATAGCTCTTTTCATCCATTCATCAACTTCTAACCAAACAACCCACCAACCTCGTAGTCAAGTAACCGATAGAGGCACGAACAAACACGCAGAAAGCCCTCGTTGGATGTACCCGTAGCGGCCCAGACACCGCCGACATGTCGCACTCAGGCCGGGACTCGCCCTCCCAACCAAACCCGCTCTTGAGCTCATCGCCTTCAACTTCCCTTAGAGGCAGAACACTCAGCACTTCGATCCCTCGCGCAGACGTCACCGCCCGTCTTGCTTCTCCATTACCCGCTCAGTTCGGCTCCCCGTCAACCGCCCTTCTCGCGTCGTCGCCCAGGCCCCTGGGTAGCCGTCAAGTCTCCGACTCTGGCTCTCTCACTCCGCTCGCGGGCGCCAGCGCGGGCGCCACCGCCACCGCGCCGGGTCCTGGAATCAGCGCTCTCGCCGCTGCACTCAACAACACCTTTGGCGCCTCACCTCCGCGCTTCGGCACTCCGCCCGTACGCTCACAGTCGCCGGCGCTCTGTTCGACGCCACCCGCCAACTACGGATCCTTCGACGCAAGATCCCGACTTATACACGCCGACAACGCCTCCCAACGCGATGATGCCGAGGCTGTGGCAGAGATTGTGAGGCGTCATCTGGTGCAGCCGACCGACAGCTCTGACGTGCCCGACAACGTGTCAAAGGGGAAGCAAGCCGTCGAGCCTACGGGATCCGGGCTGGATGAGGACGAGTTTTCCAGCCTGAAACTGCAAGGCGGCGACATAACCCGCCCAATATACAAGTGGACAGAGGACGCGACAAACCGAGAGCGCATCCAGCGGAGCAAGAGTTTTAGTGTGCCCCGTCCCGACCCCGAACACGAAGTTCTGGACATACATAACATCAAAGTTCCCGGTGGCTTCCGTCGAAACTTTCTCCGACGGGTGGCTAGGAGTCCGTCCGCGGATCCGAGCTCAGTTGAGGGCGGTCGTGGGTCACAGGAGCAGCCGATGGTAACATCCAACTTCCTCGAGTTTCTCTCCATCTACGGTCACTTTGCCGGAGAAGAGCTCGAGGAGGACGACGAGGTTTTGGGTCCCGGAGAGTACTTCTCTAGCGGTGACGACGAGGATCTCTACAGCCATGGTGACGGATCAGACGATGACCGTGAGCCGATGGAAGACAGCGCGCTGTTGACTCCCGGCCGCCGCAAGCGTAGGAGAAAGCACCGCGGTGGCAGCGGCAAGGCGACCCCCTTCAATGCGGCCATGGTGCTCCTCAAGTCCTTCGTAGGAACTGGAGTCCTGTTCCTGCCTAGGGCGTACCTGAACGGCGGCATGATCTTTAGCAACCTCGTGCTGCTCTTCGTAGCTGCGCTCAGCTACTACTGCTTCGTCCTTCTGGTCAACACCCGCCTCAAGGTTGACGGTTCGTTTGGTGACATTGGTGGAATCCTCTACGGCAAGTGGATGAGGCTGCTTATCTTGTCGTCCATCGTCATTAGCCAAGTCGGCTTCGTCGCGGCTTACATCGTCTTTACCTCGGAAAACTTGAAGGCATTCATCCTTGCTGTCACGGACTGTCGGACCTCGATCGACGTCGGCTATCTGATTCTCATGCAGATGGTCATCTTCTTGCCGTTTTCCCTTTTCCGCGACATCAACAAGCTTGCCTTTACAGCGCTCATCGCCGATGCGTTTATCGTCATTGGGCTGGCATACCTCTTTTACTTTGACATTCTCACTCTCAAGACCCAGGGCCTGGCCGACATCATCTACTTCAACGAGAAGGACTGGACCTTGTTCATCGGCACAGCCATCTTTACCTTTGAGGGCATCGGCCTGATCATTCCTATCCAGGAGTCGATGAAGGACCCGAGGAAGTTCCCCAAGGTGATGGGCCTGATCATGATCATCATCACGACCCTCTTCACCGTCATGGGCGCAGTCTCGTACGCCGCCTACGGCTCCAAGACTGAAACGGTCGTGCTTCTCAACCTTCCGCAGGACGACAAGATGGTCAACGTTGTCCAGGTCCTCTACTCGCTGGCCATCCTCTTGTCGACCCCGTTGCAGATATTCCCAGCCATCAAGATCACAGAGAATGGCCTGTTCGCTCGCAGCGGCAAGTACAACCCGTACATCAAGTGGCAGAAGAACATTTTCCGTTTCTGCGTGGTTGCGGCTTGTGCTGCCATTGCCTGGGGTGGTGCCGACAACCTTGACAAGTTTGTCGCCCTGGTCGGTAACTTTGCGTGCATTCCGCTCGTATACATCTACCCAGTAAGTGCTCTGTTGCATAATTTGAGGTTTTCTACTATTGTGTTTGGAGACGTTTTGCTGACCGTTTTGAATAGCCCCTACTCCACTACCGCGGAGTGGCCAAGACTAGCCTGAGGAGGTGGTCTGACATCGGGCTGTGTGTCTTCGGCTTCATTGCCATGGCGTACACGACAAGCTTGACCATCATATCGTGGGCCGACGCCGGGCCAAAGCTGCCCTCGTACTGCGATTCCAAGGGGCACTAGAGCGGACGGTTACCCGGTGATATATTTCGAACGATTGCCCTAGCGGGGATCTGTCGGCTTCGCAGTTTGCATTCCTGCTGCATAGCCGGTCCGCTTAACATACGTGTAAGCGGACAGCGCTGGAGATGAGGTCGCAGAGTCTGGATGATGTGGAGGGACATGGCTAGGGGGCGTCGCGGGAGTCTATCAGAATGCTAGGACGTCGAGGCCTGCGTCTTTTTCACCTGGTAGAAATTTTCTGTACATGTAGAGGGCATCTTGGGAGAAATGGGGGCTCGCATGCTAGATTCTGTTGAGTTGCGAGTACTTTTTTTTTCTTCGATAAGCGGTATATCTTTAGAGTAGACCGAAGCGGATTCGGCAATCAAGGCAACAAACTGTTCACTCCTAAATACATGCTTGCTGTAAGAAGAACAGCAATAAGCTGTCGTTGCTGGGTGCCTGACGTGTATTTCTACAAGGTACGGGTACTAAATTAACCTGATGGACGCTCGTTGCGGCGCTGCGGCTGCCAAACCGGCCCCACTCTTTTGGCTGCATTCCACAACATCTCTCGCTGCCAAAGGCGAACGCGTGCCCTGCTTCTCAACTATAACCACCAAATCACCGCTTCATATACATCTTTGCATCGTCCGGGTCTCGGCAAAGATATAATTCCTACCGAGAAAGGGGGTTTGAAGGAGGCCTCTTTTGACAGACAAACAAAAACAAGCTTTATTTTTCTTTTCTCAACCGATAAAAGCGGCTTATTTGTCGTCGTCGTCAGGATGAACGCCCCCGACCGGTGAGTTTTTTTTTCGAACAAAGCCCATTCTTTGCGGTTGTGAGCTCCAGCCTCCTCTAGCGGCTATCGAGGTGTCCTGGAGCGGCAGAAAGATTCTCTACAACTGGATGTTCAGAAATCGGTCGCTTGTTTGGGCGGATGATGGGATTCTTTGTTGTGGGAGGCGCTGGGGGTTACGCGGATGATGAGCTCTGGCGCGTGGACAACTTTTCGTAGAGCACCGAGGGATATCACGGGCAAAAAAACAACGAACGGGTGGGAAACTGCTCGGAAGCAGGGAGACATATGAATAAGGCTAACGGACAAATCCCCAGTTTCGAGCTCTTCCTCCTGGAGCCGGGAGAGGAGAAGCTCACGGAGACCATCAACACTTGTGAGTGCGGTTTCTGTCGGGAGCAATGGCATTTGGATACGACCACCTTGGGGAAATTTGTATTGACTTCCTGGGGAAACACAGCCATGTCAAACACCTCGGACTTTACCTTTCTGAAGGAAGACCACACCCTGGGCAACATGCTCACCGAGCACCTGAAGCAACACCCAAACGTCCTGATGGCAGGTTACAAAGGTTTGCTGCCTTTTTTGTTCTTCTGTCATCCCTTCCAACGAAGAGGTTCTTCACAGAGTCCGCTCGACCTAACCCTGCCCCAACAATACAGTATCTCACCCTAATGTCCCCGAGTTCTTCCTGCGCATCCAGACGGACGGCAAGGTGACGCCCAAGGCGTGCCTCCTGGATGCGTGCCGCACGATCCTGCACCAGCTCGGCCAGATCCGGACCGAGTTCACGCGTGAGTTCGAACTCAGGCGCATGGTGGCGGCCGGGGAGCAGCACAACAACGGAGATCACGGGCACGGACTCTAGAAGGCTCCGAAGCTCTGAAGTTTTCTTCTTCCTGCCAGATGCTGGGCAACGGGGCGAAGGGGTAGAAAAAAAAAAGGAAAATGCAGGTGTATCTCATGCATATAGGCGTTTCGGGCGTCTGGGGGGACTTTTATATTTGGCCCGACAGCCGGCCTACCTGAACTTGGCTTTCTTTTTTGTGCACTCGTTCTCTTTGCGATGATGACATGTCACGGCTAGGCTCAAGCTACTCCATCCGCATTCTGAGAGGTATGGCACCGGCACCGCATGGCCTTTCCTCAAATGCAAAAGGCTTTCTGGGCAGGGTATATGTAAACCACTCAACCCATTTTTTATGAATTCATTATGTATCTGCCATCTATACCTGTCCGGGTCCCTCGCCTCCTGGGATCAACTGTGTGAGGGTGGCCAAGTCAGCGCGCTGTTTGATGTGTCAAGATCAACATTGTTTCCGTGGGGGGTCGACCATACCATGCAAATGTTGTTGCCGTTGAGAAGAATCTTGGGAAGCTTGGTGTTGTTTCCGGAGTAGTCGCTAGTTGGGGTGGCGTGACATGTTAGGCTTTAACGAACGGGACAATGTCACGCAAGTAGGGAGAAGCTCCGGAGGGTGGGCATACAACTCGGTCACGTCCTCGAGGACCATGTTTACGTAGTCATCAAAGCCCACAAGGAGTCCGCTGAACTCTACAGATCGGATCCCGAGTTAGTTAGGTATCGTATCCCATATCCAGGCGGGATGTAATCTGAATATTCGACTGCCGTTTTCTTCACTCACCCTTGTCGCCCTTCATGATGACCCAGATGCGGGAGCCGACACATTTGTCGATGAGCTCTGGCCAGTGCCACAGAAAAAGTCAGTAAGGAAATTTCTCAATATTGTTCTTCATTCAGCTGCCCATGGGATGACCACTATCGCCACGAATGGGAATCTTACCCAAAGGGAGCAATTGTGTTGCCATATTGAAGTTTAGGCTGGCCTGGGGAGTGTGAGCAGGACGGGCAAATCAATCAATGCAAGACGCCCGCCAATCTACCACACAGTTCTGGCGGGGTGGACGCCTACAGGAGCAACTGCATGTATTGAGTCACGTGTATCAACGCGGCGCACCTGACTTCGTGATCTTGTGGCGCCCGTCGCAATGGGGCAGGGATCATGCGTCTTCCGAGTCCCGACATTAAGACATGCATTCCAATCAGATTGATTCACGGTTGAGCTGTCAACCTCCAACCTCAGCATCTCCCGTCCCTCAGCCCCAGTCGCCACACGTCTGCCTAAGAAAAACAAAACAAAGCAACTGAAACCGCGTTTTCTAGGGACCGATTGGCTCAAGTGACTGGGCGCATGTCATGATACTTGCGCGCCGACACAGCAGAACATGGGTTGACACTATTCGTGGCACCCCGAGAGCCGCCCACTACTCTCGCGCACCCCAAAATGCGGCGCTGGTCCGGTCTCCTCTTGTCTACATTTCGTTCATGAGACCAGGAGCCTCGTCCCCGGCAAATCATCGGCACCCTAGTCCAAATCTACTTTCAACGGCTCCGTACACCGTCTCCGCCACCATGCGTCCCCGTGCGCCGCCGCCCTCGACATGGCGGCTGTGGCAACCCCGCAACGGCATAAGCTTCTCCCCGCCGCACACGCCGGATGCACCCAGGTTGCAACCACTGTATCCGGACCTCGGCGGTCATCGCCCGCTGTCCGGCCTCAGTGCTGCTGCCGCAAGTGAACCTGCGGTGACGTCGACGCCGCCACAATGTGAGCTTGGGGTCTTGAAACCAGGGGCCGGCTACACTGCTACCAACCCTGTACTCCTGCCTACTTCCAAGCCCATCTCGGCGTTAGCCACCCCTGTAACAGAGCTCGACGTTGGAGCTGTTGAGCAGGAGGAGGCTGAATACGAGACTGAGGTTGAGACGGCTGCCGGTGCAGACGAGGATCTACCCCCGTCAACGACATTGGACTTCAAAGCCGATGTCGACTTGTTCCGGGCTGCAAAGAAAGCTAGCCCGGGCTCTCGGGATTCATATTGGTCGTACACCCTCTACCGCGGACCAGAGGGCGAGAAGGTCAAGGTACACTACTGCAGAAGCAACGAAACGACGGAGCGGGTGTGCCAATACTTCCTAAACGAAAAGGTCATCGGCTTTGATTTGGAGTGGGTTGCCTCAGCGACCAAGTCATCGGGTGCTCGGAGAAACGTCTCCCTCGTGCAGCTGGCCAGCCAAAGCCGCGTCGCCCTGTTCCACCTCGCGCTCTACCCCAAAGACGACTCGCTTGTCGCTCCGTCGCTCAAGCGGTTGATGGAGGACCCTGAGATCTCCAAGGCCGGCGTCAACATCAAGGGCGACTGCACACGGCTCCGGAATTGGCTGGGCATCGAATCTAGGGGCGTGTTTGAGCTCAGCCATCTCTACAAGCTCGTCAAGTACTCGGCGAGCGGTGAGACTCATCTGATCGATAGGCGATGCGTGCAGCTTGCCGAACAGGTCAAGAACGTTCTGGGGCTTCCGTTGCTCAAGGCGCAGAATGTCCGGTCGAGCGACTGGTCTAGGCCGCTGAGTATGCATCAGATTACTTGTAAGTGTCGTTGTTCTTCATGTATCCATGCCTCCATTCCCGTTACTAACCACGCAATACAGATTCGTCTTCGGATGCCTACTCTGCCACCCAAATATATAACATTTTGGATCAACAACGACTGGCTCTGGATCCCGCACCACCTCTTCCTTATCATGCAGAGCTTGATCTTCCAATCAGGCTGGCAGACGGAAAGGCTTCGGCAGCATCTGAAAAGGATGCAGGGGACGTAGAAGTCGAGAACATTGAATACGCAGCTGATACACTGGACAAAGAAACGCTCCGGTCAATCTCAGATACAATCGAGGACGAAACCGACCCAGATAGCCCGGGGATGACGACGCTGAACACAGAACTTGCGTCTGCAGTCGGCAAAACACTACGCACACCGCGCAAAGGCTCACGAGTCTCCAAAGCCACCTCACGACCGAAAGCATCCCCAGCCAAGGCCCCGAAGGATGAGAGGATTCTTGCCGCCGAAGACTGGCTGGCAGAGTATCGCGCGACCCGCAAGACTCCTCCCAGGGTCACCGGGGCAGCCCTCCGGGCCTACCGTATCTGGAGCCAGAACAGCGATCTCGATGCGGCCGGCGTGGCGTCGCTTCTGAGGGACCCTCCGCTGCAGCTAAGCACCGTGGCCACATATATTCTTGATTCGATACAGATTGAGAAGTTACCGTACGAAAAACACCGACTGCGCGAGGACGTGCTTGCTCGGGTTTCTGTGCACACCCAGTATGGTAGATATGCTGCGTTGAAACTGGCGATGAGCACTTCGGCTACGGCAAGGACCCCTGTGGAAGACTGAGCAAACGTATTGTCAAGTGACGACTTGCCAAAAAGTCGCCTTCTCTTCCAACATATGGTCCGAAGGATAGAGACCCTGTCTAGTGAAGACATTTTCTGATTCTCGTGCTTGTTCCGATAGTTCTCGCGTGTCAAGCCGGAAACCAGCCCGCACCTTGCCATCGCGAAGCATATCATTCGGCGTTGAAGACTGTTCACCATAGTCACGCTTCACAAATCTCCAGACCGCACATTGATGCCACGCCACGGATATCATACAATTTTTGGTTTTTGTTATTTGGTATCTAACATGGACAGCCTTCTAGACGACGCGATCTTAAACATGATACAAATCTAGAGATAGCGTATCAAGATGCTATTATGTCCTTGCCCTTGTTAACTTGCACCTTCTTGTCCTCTCCTCCACTAACGATGCCCCATGTCTTATCCCACTTGACGTCAAAGACCTTGACGCCCTCACCAGCCAGGGGCCTCTTCTTTCCACCCAAGCTCTCACGCTCAATAATATAAACGGACTCGCCCACGCTGCCGAGACCGGTCTCTTCCTTGCCGGCAGCAGGGCGCACACTTCGCAGGTCCCAGATGCGACACGTTCCGTCGTGCGATCCAGAGACGAGCGAATAGTCGTTATCCGGGGAGGCTGCAAGGGACGAGACAATGTTGACGTGACCCCGCAGCGTCATGACTGACGTCGCCGTAGCGCTCTCTCGCGGGTCGATGAGTGTGACGTTTCGCGACGACGTACCGGCTGCAATGAGCGGCGACGACTTGTTGGAGAGGTAGCATGCGGACATCAGGGCGTTTGAGGTGGTGATGGTGCTGACGACGCGGCTTGTCGTCAGGTCCAGCACCTTGAGGGTGTGGTCCTGCGAGGCGCTGTATGCTGTGTGTTGGTTGCGGGGGTCGAACAGGGCGGCGCTGACGGACCGGCCGTGCGCCGGGATCATGGTAAGGGCGCCGCGCTGGGCGATGGTGGACGCACTCGTCGTCGAACCCTTCCTCCTCTTGGTGGCGTAGGTCTGGGGCAGGAGCGCGGTGGGCGCCTCGGGCGCGAGCTTCTTGGACGTCGTCCACAGGCCGACAGAGCCGTCTGCGCACGCGGTCAGGATCCGACGCGAGGCGCCGTCAACGTCCAGCGACTCGATGATGTTCCTGTGGCCGTAGAGTTCGAGCGTGGGCTTGAGCTGGCCCGAGAAGTGGTCGTCGGCCTCGGCGTAGTCCCATATCCGCACGGTCCTGTCCAGTCCCGCGGCGGCGATTCTAGTGGATGACATGAACCTAGCCGACTTGAGGCCGCACAGCGGCCCACGGTTCACAACGGAAGAAGTGGCCAGGGCCTGGCCCGAGCCGTTCCATATCCTAAGCAGGCCGTCGTACGACGCCGACAGGATACGGTCCTGGCCCTGGAGGAATGACCCGCCCGACCACGCGCCGGCCCGGGATGTGGCGGACAGCACGTCAACGCTACTGACCCAGTCGTCGTGCTCGAAGCTCGCCTCGTACACAGGCGGGACCAGACTCCGGACGTACTGCAGGGTAATTGTCTTTTCGAATGGGAGGCCGTTTTCCTTGAGGTAGTCTTCCAAGGTGGTTCGGAGGAATGTGCCGTTTACTAGGAAGTCGAACGGGATCGGGTTCGGGGTGTCGAGCATGGACTCGGAGTTGATAATCCTGGAGAGCCCATAACGGCGGATATCTGGAGCGCGCGGGTCATTAGAATAGGACTCTGGTGTGCAAGTATTCCGAGAAACGGTGCTTCTTACCTGCTGGCACCAGCAATAACCTCTTTGACTCGGGAAGCTCGAGGCCTTGTTCAGTTGTGGTGAAGAGGACCTTGACGGTCGCCTCTTGTTGTGTTGTGGGATCCATGGTGGCTGTTTTTTTGTTATGCGAAAGACTACGGAGAGTATCTTTTGCTACGGCCTATGGAAGCTGGAATGCGCCGCGCAAAAGCTCCAGAAACTTTTTTTTTCTGCACGCAAAAGCTATCAGCCTTGCAGAGCCTTACCCCACGTTGAAATGGAAGCCAACCGATAGAGGCGGATAAGCAATGACGGGCGACGGTTTACTGGGGCCCGTGTGGGGCAAAGCCCAGGTACCGCCAAAGCCGTGCCAGGAACTAAAGTCGCGTCACGGCTTGATCAAGGTTCCCGCTCGTCTATTATCCGCAACGCCGAACCGACTTTTGAACATGGTAAAACTGGAAGACGTGAGCGGCAGTCTGCTGCAGAAGCCATCGTAGGTACAGCTGAATTTATTTTTAAATATTGAAGGGAGAGAAAAAAAAAAAAGTATATCACACGTGATTCCATAGCTAATATACCCCCCTCCCCTAAAAAGCGACGATGTCAGCGAGGGCGATGCCACCCTGGAGAGGAGGCCCTCGAGTTACAAGTCGTTGAGGACCTTTGCCCTGGACGGCGAGAAGAAGTATCAACAGCAGTACGGGGACATGTACTTCCTCCGGCTCACCAAGATCAAGCCGGCCGTGGAGCAGATAGCGTCCGCCGCGTTCGGGGACGTGGTTGTGGGTGGCGAATCCGCCAAGCAGGTGGCCCGCGTTCTCGACGTGAGGCAGGGGGAGCTCTGCTGGGTGGCGGGGACTGTCTACATGGACATGCCACTGAAACCCAGCATCCTGGAAGACGTGGCCAAAGATGTGAGTTTGACGACAGGAAAGCCGGACGTGTCGAGGAATCTTGGGATTTTGGCAGTTCGACGACTCTTGTTTGGCTGATTCAAGGAGATAGCGTTGGATAGCAGCACCCACGTCGGTCCAAAAGTACTTCTCTGAAGATGGCCGGGACTCGGTCCTTCTGGAGGACGACTCGGGACGCGTCCGTCTGGTTGGCGACATACTCAAGTCCGTCGTCCTCGTGACGGGTTGCATTATAGCCGTGATGGGGACGGAGAATGCGAGCGGCGAGTTCGAGATTATCGACCTCAAGTTTCCTGACCTTGCCCCTCAGCCGGAACGGTGGTCGCTCTCGAAACCGGTCGACGAGGACGTGGAGATGGGGGATGCCTCGTCCCCGAGCCGTGGAGGAAAAATTGCCATAGTTTCTGGCCTCAACTTTTCGACCTCGGACACGTCGTACGCCATGGACCTGGACCTTTTAATGGAGTACCTCCTCGGCGAAGCGCTCGACCCGGTCACCCAAAAGGACATATCGCGGATCAGCCGCCTGATCGTGGCGGGAAATTCGATCGCCCCAGACACCAAGTCCGGGGCGGAGGAGGAGGCGGGCGGCAAGAAGGTGCAGAAGAAGTACGGCTACGACGCCAGCTCGTACAACCCGATACCGTCTCAGCTCCTCGACGATTTCCTCTCGGAGCTGCTGCCCAGCATTCCCGTCACATTCATGCCCGGCGTGCACGACCCGGCCAACGCCAGCTTTCCCCAGCAGCCCGTCCACCCGGCAATGTTCACAAAGTCGAGGACGTACAGCGCCCTACCGGGCCCCGCCGCCGAGCCGGGTTGGTTCGACACGGTGACGAACCCGTGGGAGGGCGAGGTGGATGGTTGGAGGATGCTGGGCGCAAGCGGGCAGAACGTCGACGACGTCTTCAAGTATTTGGACAGCGATGACCGGCTCGGCATGATGGAGGCCATGTGTCGATGGAGGTGCTCGGCGCCGACGGCGCCTGACACGCTCTGTGAGTAGTAGCCCATTCTGTTTGTGGATTTTCTTTTTGAACACAGTGAAGGTTGCTAACGTGGAATTTTGCTGTCACAGGGAGTTATCCTTTCCAGGATGACGATCCGTTCGTGATGAACCAGTGCCCTCATCTCTACTTTGTCGGCAACCAGCCCGAGTTCGGGACCAAGACCATCACCGGGCCCGATGGCCAGGGTGTGCGCCTGATCACCGTCCCCGCGTTTTCGACGTCGAGAGAGCTTGTGTTGGTAGACACGGAGACTCTGGAGGTTACAAGAGTGAAAATTTCGACTGCCGCTCCATGATGGAAAGTTGACGGGGAAAACAGGGGCAAAGCTCCTGGTTTGGCAAGCAGTGAATTTGCAGCACACACGCAAAGATACCCATCATACTACGACGTAATTAAGCTCGAGTGTTGCACGGTGACTTTGGCCCTAAATGCATAGATTATCTAGACCGTTGATGGCCACTTTAGGACCGCAAACCGCAGGCTTGTATAAGTACAGAGCATGTCAAAGAGCATGTCGGTGCTTAATCGTCACACACCCAATAAATTCAGCACCAACAAGTATTGTTGCAGTCTGACCCAACAACCTACCCTATACCCACCCAGCTTGTATCTGCAACCCATGCTCCCCCAAAGCTCTTGGTGGCTACTCGCACCTGGTATTTATTTGCGAGACACAAAACACTATGTCGAGTAAAACAGTTAGGCGAAAGATAAAATGAGATGTTTGCACTTCCTTGATTTATAGATCCGAACTTATGGCATATTGGATAAGCAATGAGGCTATTTCCCGTAAAATTGGTATTCCACGTCATGTGATCGCGCGCAGTACCCATTTCATAGTAGTAATTGCTCGGACCAGAAATTCTCCAACCGACTGGGGATCGAATCTTGGCGTTGAAAATGTTCCACATTCGACACTGACGGGCGGCATCACACCTTTGGTCGAGCTCCCAACACACTGTCCGGTCGAGAAATTGAGCAGCGAGGAGCGAGCAAGACGGCCCTGATCGCTCAGGAAAGCTTAAAATACTCCAAGACCTGTCATAGAAGGCCCGATTGAACTATCGGACCGGGACGAACATCGAAAGTCCCAGTGACCAGCGACATACCATCACCACCACCACAGGGTCCGATCCCGACCAAAAATCACCAATAGCCCACCATGGCCTCAACATCGACACTCTCCAGCGCGCTGCGCCGCCTCCTCCCAACCGCCAACCCCTTCCTGCCTGCGGCCCTCCGCCCCGCGGCGCCCCAAAACACCACCATCACCACCACCGCCGCCGCCGCCACCGCAAACCGAACGCGCCACTTCCACAGCACACCCCGCCCGCACGCACGGCAGGTGAAGCAGGTCTCCAAGTCGCTGGGCAGCCACTCGGCGGCCATGGCTCGTGTGGCGCGCAAGTCCCAGGCGCCGGCCGCGGACCCAAAGCTGAACCTGTTCCGCAAGGTCGTCGGCATCGTCCGCCGCATCCCCCCGCCCCTGGTCATGGGCAGGAACCGCCACCTGCGCCACTGGACGATCCACAGGGCCTGGCAGCTGCACCTCCGCAAGCAGCGCGAGGCCAGGCAGAGGACCCTGACGCGGCAGTGGCACTCGATGAGGAACGCCTGCGAGGAGCTCAGGCTGACGGAGGGGCCCGGAACGAGGGAGCAGGGGTACCTGTACCGCGTCGCCATGGAGAAGAAGGGCGTCTACGGCCACCAGGGGTTCCCGATCGAGTATGCCAGGCCCCAGGTCGAGACGCCGGCGAGGGTTGCTTGGAACCATGACTGGAAGCGTATTTGAGGTGGGGGATGGTGTTGGGCGTCAGGGGGGGATCTCTTTAGCATCGCTCGCTTCTGTTTTCGCCACGGGCAAAAACTCGCCTTCTTTGTACCATGTATGTATAAAAAAAACATAGAAACAAAGTGACTTTACAAATGCTCGATTAAACATTTCCTGTCTAGTCGGACATGTCTTCATGTGAGCTTCTGCTTCTACTGTTGGAACCCTAAATCTGGCAGCCATTGCCCTGTCCCGCGTACTTTGAAATCAACATAGCCTGATAATGCTACCCGAATGGACTTGAAATTTGGCGTATTAAAATGATCAAATTACGAAGACTCGCCATCGATTCAGTGGCTAGCTAGATTCTCAGTCAACTTCGCCCAGCGTCATCCCTTTGATCAATGTCAAACTCTCAACTGGGCTCTATTAAATCAACACCAAGTGCAGCCGCTTTTTCCAACCTGATCGGCCTGATGTGCTTGCCTCGATATTGTCACATACCAAGTGCGAGAAAACATCCCAGACCTGAATGTCACTTCCATATTATACATTCGAAAAAAAGAAAATAATTAAAACAAGGGTGTCCCCTCTTTTTGACGAGGGGATATCAACAAAGCGCAGTGCAGAATAATCAAGATCAATGATCTGCAAGTTAGGTAAACCTCATGGTTCGAGCGTGGCGTTTCTTGTGTCGTCGCATGTCGTAGAACAGAGAAATATACAATTTTGAAAATCCCGCAGAGAAAATTGGTGACGATGGCATAGATCGCGGGCCGAAACCGTCAGGGCTGATACTGGGCGGGGAAAGCACTCCCATGTAGGTGTTGGACTTCGTCCATAAGTGATCCTCAGGACTTCCACCTCGAGGGTTTACTTGCGACAGTCCTGGGTTGGCCGGTATGCCAAGTTCGTTGAGGTCTTTTTTGTAGCGCTTTTTGTGGCAGATCGGTCACTGGTCTGGTAGGCTAATCCGCCTTAGGAGCGCTTGTCGATCATAAGATGACACAGCATCCGGCTCCCTCACCCTTCTCAAAGGTTAGGAGGGCCGCCCTCGTGGCCGCTTCGAAGACGTCATCAACGCCCTCGCCGGACAGACTCGAGCATTCCAGATACTTGCGGGCGCCGACTTCTTTCGCCGCGGCCTCACCGTCGTGCTCGGTGACGAAGCGCATGCTCTTCTTACGCATCTCCTCGACGGCCACGGGGTCTTCTCGCAGATCCTTCTTGAGGCCGACGAGGATGATGGGGACGCCAGGGCACTTTTCGGTAGCTTCTTCGATCCA